>JAQGAB010001742.1:0-14723 GCA_034696565.1 Isotomurus graminis
TATGTCCCATGCATTATACATTACTTCATCTCAGGAAACTGAAAAAGATCTCGAGACTAGATTTTCAGAACCTGCATCGCACCCAAGATAGCCGATATTTAGACCAGCATTTTTTCCCATGATGTCCAAGATCAAATTATAATGATTTTCATTCTTCGTTAGTCTCCACAAACTCATCCCAACACTTAAGTTACTTATACACAACTCTTCAGAACATGATTTACTTGTGGCTTGACTCATAAGTATGCAAAGAGATCTGTCATCTCGAAGATCCATAGTGCACCCCAGTTTAAACATTGTTACAATTCTCATATCTGTCTCTCTTTCTCGGACACAGCGCAGAAAGTATCAAACACTTGTGGGTTGTTTGCTTTAGCCATTATCCACACACACACCTAACTAGGAAGAAGAAAGGCTTATCATGTACAAGTTTCCACGAACTATGAGTATTATTTTACTATTAGTGTATCTTTCGATGAGCTGCGTTATGTGCAGACACGTCACAAGCCTCAGGGATGTTTTGATATTATTACCGATGTGGAATGAGATTAGATTAGACTCTGTCGCTTTGAGTTTAAAAGTTTGATAGAGTTTGCACTTTATTATTTGCCTTAAGAAAAAGCTGTCTCCCACTTTATATATCTACCCTCCGTGTCTCCCTATCTCACTCTCCACACACACAACTGCTTTTTGCAATGACCAGCTTAATGTCAAAATATATTTTAGCACCCACAACGCCTCGCCTTTGTCATGTTTTTCATGTGATGGGATGGGATGAAGATGAGAATATAGTGGACCCTCGCCGTTCATCGTTTCATCAAGTGAGCTACATTTCTCCGAAATAAAATCTTAAGTAAACAATGCTCCTAACATTTCTTCGTGTAAAGTGAAAGACCAAGTTCTCCTTGTGTCTCGTTTAAACACCAATGCCAATAACAAGCGAGAGGGAGGATCGACAAAAAGTAATTCTACAACTTATGGCCGTTTATATGGTTAAGTCTCAGAATGTGTGTTCAGTTGTGCAGACCCACGAAATGAAATTGGACAGAAGAAGTCCATCGAATTCACCGAGTACCCTCGTCGTATATAAAACTGAGCTTAGACAGACAACCTACAGAATTTTCCCATCATTGCCCCTCGACTGGGAGAAAGAGACATGATCTTGTGTTTTTCGTCTCATGTACCTATGGAATACTATACATCCATATGTCTCCTTGTTTTTTTCACTTTCTTCCTTTTACACTAAGAATAAAACTTGGATAAAAATACACACACACACACATACTACACACACGCAACAAGGACCAATATATCACAGAATGTCTTGTTATTCCTCCTCTGTGAGTTGGTGCATGAGACGACGAAAACACAAATGTATGTTTTGTGGTTTGTACGAAGGAGTAAAATGCCTAAAAAACGAACAAGTGTCTATCTATCTACTACAAACCTAGTCGTTTACCTCAGTTAAGGAAGAACAGGTGGATGAGCCTGTCTCTCTATTGTCTTTCTTAATGAAGACCATGGGAAATCATAACAATTTTGACTTGTTCACCTGTTCGAAACCATACACGGATGTGTCACCATCTCGAAATTCTCAACACCAATTGGAGATGATGATGTGCCTCTTCACCCTAAATAAACTGGTTCATTCTCAGAAACTCTCATCTCTCTCTATACTTTGTAACAGGTGCTTTTACATGCCCACAGTTTGAACCAATTTTATTGAAAATGCCCAAACACGGAACAAAATCAACAATAAACACACATTTCCTTTTCAGGTAGTTCAAACAGTAGCTTCTTGTGGAATATCTCATTCCACGATGATTTGTTCATGAAAAAGAAGAACCATTTTCTATTATTACATTCACTGGAATAAAGTGTTCTGCTGCATCAGACACTTTATCTTACATGATGGGAACAAGTCAAAAAGACTCTTGAGATTTGAAATTGAACGAGAAAGCAGTAAAGGGAAACCACATATCCCCCATCATCACACACACACACATATTGTTATTACCCGAAGAGTTACTCTTGAATATTTTTTATACGACCAAATATTTTTTATTGTGATACACCATGGAATGACCATCATAATCATAATAATAATCGTACACCAAACAAACAAACTCAAACACGTAGACATAACCAACCAAACACTAAAAATCCTCAAGAGTCAAGAAGGAAGTCATATCAAAACGAGTGTTACTTTTAACTGCATCTCTAAGCATCAAATGATCAGTAGACACCGACACTGTACAGTCAACACTGTGCGTAGGAATAAAATAAACCTCCTTTCGGGTTATGATTATGATAACCATCATACCTTCGTATCGCCCTAAAGGTAATACTACTTTGACATACTCACAAGAATTCCTGACTTTTTGAGCAATAAACTTTTTTCTCCCATCAGAAAAGTAGTCAACTTCTTATTCAAGAAAATATGGAACTTCTTATTGCTGTAATTAGCACTAAGAAGAACCTGCGGAAGTTGACGGTGTCATAAAATTGGAAGTGTAATTTTTCATCGTATTAACTTTAACTACGGTATAAGCTTGTTTTAACGTCCATCCATCATGTGTCACACATTGCGTGAAAAATGAACGGCTGTTTGGCTAATGATGAATGAAGATGAAGACAAGTTGAGTGCACAAGTTGAGTAACAGAGAAAAGGGAAGAAGTGTATAAAGTATTTTTTGGAGAAATATTGTAACATCTTTCTTTTCAGAGACAATCTTAATAAACTGACTATGTCCTGTTCCATCTTCAGTCCCGAACATCGAGAGCGTAAGTCCAACAAGGTTTTAAAGGTGTTTCACTCTTTTTCCGTGTCTGAAACTGTTTAAAAGTCTCTTGCCTTTACTCCAAGAGTCTTTACACTTGTTCCAGTTTACCGATTCCGTTTCATATTACACAAGAAGAAAGTAGAGGATGTTTTCTTGGCAGAAAGTAGCGTACTTTCCTCTTTAAAAGAGTACAAGTGGCTGTTTGAAGTTGGAAGGAGCAATGAATGTCCATCTTCTCTTCTGTGTGCACCATCGGAAATTATCTTATGGAGAATTCCCATTAAAAACACCCTAATAAATCCCCTGGGTCGTTTTATTCGACACCAAAAGGAGCCATATTTCAGTCTCTTGTATCCGATAATGATTATATCCAAAGGAAATTTAACGTCTTCCTCTATTCATCCATCTCTCACACTCTTTCTCACAGCTAAGCTACTCAATAGTAAATAGATTCAAACTTGTTCCATCCATAAGCACACTGGTCTTATTCATTTGTGGAATTTTTATGTTCCAAAAATCTTATAGGACTTCTGCATAACCATCTCTCACCATGTGCACTCGCATCTTTCTTGCAAGAAGCACTTAAGTAACCACAACCAACCAACAATAAGAAAGACATTAGGCCAAATAACCCAAGTAGACTTGTGTACACTCGTCTTCTCCAATCTCCCTAGCAGTAAATAACAATGCAATTCTCAGATGGAAATCCTCTTCCTCCATTTGGTGAATTTGATTCAATCCTTCCATCCATTTCCTCCTTTGAATCTTTGAATGAAAAAGAAATGACACCTCTTCTTCAATAAAACCAACTGCAAACTACATGTAGCTTCATTCTGTTCCTAGCTACATTCCTGATGATATATAGCAATATCTCATCACACAATATACTTTTTCCTCCAGAGTGGAAGGAAATGCACTCCCTCACTCGCAACTTCTTTTATTTGTCCACAATAAGAAAAAGTAAGTTACGGAGGACTACCACCACCACCGTGTTCAGTAATCTTACTCTACTACTCCTTCTTAGAAACGCTGAAAGTAATCCCGACCAACTGACTACCGACTTCTATCATTTTGTAAAGAGTATCATCATCCTCATCATCATCTTATATCAAAATATTATTCAGGAAGGTTCATCCTTTGCCTTTTGTGTTGTATTGTATTCTATCCCTCTGAGTGTACACACAGCTCATCCTATTTTATAGGCAATAATGCACTTTTTATACCGTATTATTATCCTCTTGATTGTATATCATTCGACATGTGTGTATGCTGTTATTTTATCTTTTCCCTTGAGTGTATTATTTCGATGCATCTAAAGCTACTCTCACTACTGGATAAACGTCTTCCTAAGCCACTTATAAAACACACATTCGTCCTCACAAACTAAACACGGCAAACCACCAGTTTCTCTCTCCATCTCCTTCAGTTTATGCCCAATTGTTGTAGGTAACTTCTGTTTACTTTGCGTTTTTCCTGAAGGTAAAAAATACCTATTGCGTTCTATACACACAATGGGAGGACAGATATGAGGACAAGAGACTTTTAGATGCATCTCTAGAATACCACTACACAAAACATATAGACAGAATTCACAGAATACAAACAACCTAGGAGACACCATGGCTGAGTCGCATGGTTGAGTCACATCCCACATCTCATCCATATAAGACTTTTCGAACTGCAAGGAGCTTCCGTGAAAATCACAAAATCTTATGGTTTGTGGATCCCAAGATGTTTTGATTTGATTTGAAAAAAATACTCATACATTTATCAATAGAAGCATAAAGCCCTACTCGATCTGCGAACCTTACCCCAACAAAGTACGAACAACCTCAAAAGAAGGATGATCTTTCCAGACAGAAATACAAAGAAGGGTGAACTCTAAATGTCTTTTGGTGTGCCATTTTTTCTCCCTTCTTGTCCAGATGATAATATTACCGAAACCTTTATTCCACAAAAAGGAACGGTGCATTTTAGGACTTTCTCCACTACACTCACGCACACACATGTACATGTGTGAACGATTGATTTGAGAATACATTCAGCGGGTATGACTCTCGAGTAGAAGCAAAGACTTTGTGTCACACATCATCCTCACTTGGCCAAGCATATCCATCCGACCTCAGAGATTCAATGTGAATTCCCGATTTTCCACAAAAGAAACCTATTTTTTAAAAGTACACGATAGAAACTCCTTTCCGATTCTTACTTTCTTAAACCCCACTAAAGTAGTGAGTCTATCTAGTCCTTTAAACACACCCCTCCTTATCCTTTTACGAGGAAAGAACAGACATACACCAAGTTTGATTTTTGGGTTATGTGCCTTGAAGAGTTCTTTCTCGGGTGAATGTACAAAACTTTTATAAATATATTCCACAACCTACTTCTATATGTAAGAAAAAGTAGAAACAACCAAGGACGGTAATAAAAAGAACGGGGAAAGCAGTCATGAATGTAGGATTTGTTTGAAAAAGTAGGTAACGAAATACACACACACATACAACATACACACACACAAATACACAAGTCAGTATGAATGGAGACTAGCTGAATGAAACGCAAGACAGGAAACGACCAAAACGAAGTATTTAGCTTTAAAAAACGAATGTCTCCAGTAAAATATCGACTTACACTGTACTCTCGAAAAAAGGACGTAGCAAAGAAAGTTTAGCACAAAAGAAGGAAACACAAGAATGTTTTGTATGAACAGAACATTTATAAATTATAACGAATGTGCGAGGCTTACAAGTTGCATTGCATTCTGTATTTATGATGAAAAGAGTGTGGCAGTGGCACATTTATTTCTCGTGCGTCTTTCCAACTCTTAAAGAAATGGAAATGGGACAGCCACCAAGCTTGGCTTAGTTTAATGTGACAATATGATAGCTCGCATGGCTCACAATTTTATGTGTAGTTAGTACGATCTGATACGAGATTGAATCCATGTTTCACATCTATTATTACATTTCACCCTGGACTCCTCCGCTTTCCTTATAGTTTTTAACCAAACTAGGCCATCCTTCTATCCCGTCCTCGAATCAACTATCAACATATCATAATCATAACATGCCATCTTGGACACTATCATCACCACCACCAACTGAGAACTCCTTTTCTCCAACTATTTTCCATCAGTTCGTCGGGTGTTACTCTCCAAATGGAACGCGGACCTTCATGGAGAGACAGAGATGGTAGTTGACTTCTCTCACAAAAAGTCTTCGTTTGAAGTATCTACTGTCGCATATGTACCATTCATTCATTCGTACACTCTCTCGCTACTCTCACTGCTGGTCACTTTCATCATAACCAACGTACACATATGGAACACAATGTAAGGGATTGATCTTGCATTATTATTTTGTATAAATGTCCCATATTGTAAGCTTTCCCTCGTTTCTTCTCTTTAACTCACATATTATACATTTGGACTTCCAGAAACTTTCTTGTCAGCAAAAAACGCTTTCATGGAAAAATCTTTGTTACTTATGAAAGCACACACGCTTGCATATTGTGTGACCACCCGACTTTTTTCTTCTGTCGTTCGTAAATATGTCAGTGTCTAAAAGTTACTAAACTTCAGCAGAAGTCAATAGGACAAAAACACACAAACACTTGTGACTCTTTAGACTATTTTCAACTTAATAATATAACTCATGCAGCTCAGTTTATAAATACCTAAACTAAAGACTACCAAAGGCCCTGATCAAAAGTAACTTTATAGGAATTATGTGTACACTACAGGATTTCCGTCATTTCTTCTCAAAGTGGGTATTGAATAATGAAAAGTATTTTCAATTTTCCTCGTACTTCGCATTTCCTAGCTTTGTGTGTAACATCAAAGGGTGTGCAATGCTCTGTCAAATCAAAGTCCTAACGAGTCCTTCTTGTGCAGACGAAAGGATTTTTATAACCTGCCAGTCCAATCGTGCACCCTATGGAGATTGAAACTGAGAAGTCCATCATTGACTTGCTTGGCTGCTTGAGCAACCTTTTGAACAGGCTACTTTACTTCTACTTCCAGACTACTAACTACCAAATACTAAGCGCAGCAATAACGAGATCCGATTGAGAGTGTCAGTGGTACATTTCACATGTCCAACACCCTGCCAAGCAACTATGAATCTAATGAATTAACATTTATTAAAGGAGTTGATCAGATTTGCATACATTTGGAGGACTAGTCTTTTGAATTTGATTTCTAATCGTTCCTCTATTGAGTCATGTTGTTGGTGCGGTTCAGGGTGTAGAAGAAGTGGTTTTGTTGCTGCATGTAATGCATTTCTTGACTTTTAAATTTCCGTGAAATATGGGATACTTGTTGTTAGCACTGTTAGTTGAGTGGTGGTTTAGGGAGAATGTAACACGGTGTACATACACCAACAATTTTCATGGAAAAGATTCTTGAGGTGGTTTTTTATCTCCGGCTCTTTCCACTAAAAGCTTTAGAACACAAGATGATCTCCCCTTAAGTCTTAAAGATCATTTGGAGATGCATCGTGACCCACGTGGGTTGAAAACTGGTCTTTGGCCTGTTCGTGGTCACCTGAACAAAGTTGCGTGTTTCTGTCACATGAAATACAAACTTGAGACTTAAACTTGCCAGGCATATTGCACACTCTGTAGTTAAAGTAAATAGCCCACTAAACAGCCAAACTTAAGCAGTTTTAGAAAGACAGACCAGCAAAGCAAAAAGTTTTACCACCACCACCACTAGCAATCAACCTCTTCCATCTCATAATCATCTTTTTCATGACGTGTCTGTGTTAATGTCCTGTTGCATGGGGTGTTTCTTCGGTCTACACTTTTATTATAATGATGGATCTATCTTTACTTAAAATCTCCTATCGACCTAACGTTTCTCTTTTACTAATTTATCCCTTGTCTTGTGGACTTCTTTTCAAATCTCAATTTTTGACTGACTGACTGACTGAACATCTTACAAAATGACTGTCTACGTAAGACGAGTTACTTTACCACATTTCCCAACTCTTCCTTTTACATAATACACTCTTGTCCTAGAAGAAACCCGTAATGCACCAGGAAAGACCAGAAAAAACTTCTTGAAGACAAACCGAACTGGCCACACCAAATCAACTTTTCCAAATGAAGCTTACGTGTATACTAAACAAAGTCAAAAGGCGCAACGAATCTTAAGGACACGAAGAATTACGCGATACATCCATATCCTCTATTCCTATACACTACCTAACACTTCCCAACCTAGTCCACCCATACAAGATTTTTATTTTTATGTTAAAAAGCGCTCCAACACAAGAACCATGAATAAGCCACAAGTAAAGAAGAGCCAAAACAAATCTTAGTTAAGTAACGAGACGAAGAAGAGTCAACGAACGATGAAAAAATACAAAAAATTAAGAAAAAGTTACCACACGAACCAAACCACCACTGTCTTACCATTTTATTTCATTTCACGCTATCAAAACTAACTCAAAAATGAAGTTTTTTGGGTCTCTCTCCCTTTATCTAATGGCCATTACACATTAGAACACAGAAGTGACATGATACGAATCTCTTGCTAAAGAACCTCCGTTCCACTAACTATGAAAAATATCAGGTACTCAGATCGTCGTCGTGTGTATAATGAGAACTCTCCAAGAACCAGGAATTTATCAGCACATCCTACGAATTTCCTTTATTACCATTTTTCGCTTATCGAAATTCCTACTTAGAACTAGGAGAATGAGTCTTAAATATTTAAATTCTCCTACTCCAAGCCTCTTCAAATGAGTAAGAGATTCCTGTCAAGATAACCATTTATTTTTCCCGATAATGAGTGGTGCAGAAGGGTTTTTACTTTGTCATTATACAACCATCACTAACCACATAAAACTAATAAGTTTGCCACAGGTTTATTTCCACTTACGTGTAAAAAGACTTTTAAGAGGGCCACACCAAAAGCATATTCGTACTTAACATTTTTGATGATTTTGTCCCTCACTCACTCTCACAATATTCTTCTACTACACAACCTTTTATATAGAATCCATCATTATTCCATAATAAAAGTAAATTGTACTTGAATAACCTAAGAAAAGTGTCTCCTCTTGTCTCAAGGAAGAAAGAAAAATCATGTCACCAAAGAAGTATTAAAAAGACTCCTGAAATGGAAGTGGAAGGAATGGAGGAACACCCTTGAGTGAATAGCCTCTTAAAAACCTGTAATATAAAATGGAATGACATGACACGAACAACTGGAGAAGACTGGAAATGTGTATAGATGTGTGTATGAGAATTTCATAGAACTGGAGGAAGAAGATACGCCTGTAGAAATGAGACACAGTCGGGTATTAAAATAATAAAAAAAGAACTTTTAATACTCTGGTACTTGGAAAGACCTTACTTAACTCATCTCAAATGTCAAGTCATAGGAAGGCCACTTAAAAGTCCCTGAGGAGGTGACACACAGAAGAACTACTAACTACATGAGCACATAAAAATATGCATTTTTCAAGAGATCATTATCAAATTACTTCTCTAAAAGGCAGAAAAAGTTTATTAAGGAAGTATATAACCTTCATTTGAAGACCTCCGCTCATTCTAGGCCTATTAGTACAAATAAACAATTAAAAAGTAAACTCTCTTTCGTGAATGAACCTTCCCTGTAAAAGTCAGGTTTATTTCCTTTCCCCCTTTCAAATACGTGAGACTCATCCACCTCGTCCCTTGAGATTCAAATTGAGTCAACTTTCGTTTTCTTCTGTGAATTATCATATCATGTAATATATACCTCTCGCTTTCATACACCTGCACTTTTAGAGGAATAGAAGTTGCTCACTTTTCCCTCCTTAATGCTATCATTACCATTATCCACGTAGAAAGAAGAAGACTTTCACTTGAAACACAATGCACACGAGGAGAGGGAAGGCACAACCTCGCATGTATATGAGTAAAGGAGGACTTGAGCTTTAAGCCAAAGACGAAATGCTTTCACCTCCGTTTCCCTTCCTAGCCAACCAACCTTCTTATCATTCACATTAAGTCCAACGTGAATTCATATACCCAATGATGATGCAGGATGAAAGAGCAGAGTTATCCATTCAACCATGTAAGATAAGCTTCAGAAGACGAGTCTCAAGATGGAATAGAAAACGACTAAGGACTACACAACTTAACTCTTGAATTTCGATCCAATTCAATCTTTTAAAGTACACAGAAAACTCCTTTTAAAAGGCATTTCCTCTTCACTACAAACAACTCACTTTGAAGTGCATGTTATGTCAAAATCCAAGAGAGTAAAAACCTCCCATTATAATTTTCAATACAAATGAATCTCAAATAATACAAAAAAGCAGTAGAAGTAGTGTGGGCTTATATCTTTATATTGAGATATTTTGATTTACTTCTTCCTCCACCAAGTACTCTTTATTTTAGTAAAGTCATCGTAATCACTGAGAGAGATTTTTAGAAAGTGTCAAGGGCTCAGGTAAAGTCTTAAGTGCCCCAGTGGGTCCTTCAGTCCTTCCTCTCTTTGTACCGCTCAGAGACCTCAGACCTCCTCCCTGTCACTTCTACTAAACTTCACACAAGTCTAATTTTTTAGTTGACTTGACTTCCCCGGAGACTTTGTAGGAGAGACGCTGCAACTGAAATCTCAATTTCATTCTCATACTAAATTCCTCTTCCTCTTATGATGAGCTCTCACTTCGCCAAGTCAGACATCAAAAGATGTTATCTTTTCCTCTGTATTTTCATACAAGAAGGTGACTGAAGTCCTCCCAAAAAGTAAAAATCATCAAAGAGAAGTCAATTTGGACATGACATCACGCTGCAACATTGTGCTCATTCTTCTTTGTGTATGTACCACCACTGCCTCCTCAAAATTTTTAGAAAATCGTTTTCTATTTTTCATAAGTCTTTAAATAATATGCGATGTAACTTCTTCAAGACTCCTGCGTATCAAATAAGAATGAGCCTCCTGCTTCTTGTTTATTGCAACATTATTCTAAATCATGTTTATTGTTATCGTTATTATACTCAAATTATTTTGACATTTTTGGGATAACCGTGTACAAAGCACCGTCACATAGTATAAAGTGACAGACTACGGATAATCTTTACCTGCTGCTAAAGCTTCTACTACAGATTCCCGAGTACCTTAATAAACTTATTCCTCTCTATCAGTCAAGGGAATCGAGTGGGATTCAAGTCATAGTCATCAAGTCATCCAATCTTCCTCTAAAGGGTTTCTCTGTCATCTTCCAAGAACCAGAATTAATGTGACGGAAGGAGTAGAATCACGCGATCTTAGGTTTACGCTATTTTTGTATTCACCAATTCTCTCGGCAGTTGCTGCTTGTTGGTTCCGTATTCCGTACGCACAGTGCGTGCAATAATATTCCCTTGCGGATGCATTTATTCCAAATTAACCAACCAACTTCCAACGTTCCCTTTCACATCTCCATGATAAACTAATCAAAATATTGTGCACTTCCCCCGACGAATGAATACTTTAAAGTGTCAAAGAAGAGAAATTACTTCTGAGCAATCCAATCCCCAAATTAGAAACTTGTCTTGCTTCTCCTAACATAGCTTTAGCAAGATTTACTTCCTTTTTATCCCACCACTTTATCATTGTCACAACTCCTTCCTCCTCAACTCTTCTTAACTGTTATGAAAACCGTTCTACTTTATTATGGTAATCACAAAGGTCATCTCCAAGATTATCACGATGACACAGTTTGTGCTTTAAATTGTCATCTTCATCATCACCACAAAGTTAACATACGTAATTTAACCACTTTATTTTACTCCACAAGAGCTAAAAAGACCCAAACTGTCCTTACACATCTTTCTCTAGAGCTTTTACAGTTCATCCCCAACCATACAATTTCCTTGGCTGTCCGTCAAAAACTATGACACCCATGAACTTGTCACTCTCTGAGCCACAACAACTATGCAGGAGCTCTTCAAGTGGCATGGGTGACACTGACACATCATCCCAAGAAATCCTTCCTTTTCCCATCTCTCTCTTCGTATCAATCAACCTTACACATGTACACTTTGCAGTAGCTTGTCCAACTTTCCCGTACACTAGTAATCTTGGATGTTGTAGAATGTCAAAGGAATGAATCGTGTCGTCGTGTCTGTCGCTTTTTACTCGTCGTGGAATAAATGGTGCCTAATGATTACAACAAGTGATCTACCATCCATTTCTCCTGTTCTTATCACTCCCGTACATCTTTATTCATTTCCTTAATGTGAGACATTCATATGGTAATATATCATCTCAATGTTCGAGTCCTTCTTGTACCAATTTTATCTCGTGAATCTTCTCTCTCTACTTCCTATAAGAGCTTCAAGAGTCTCTTCCAATGTCAGTTCCCGTTTCAAACTCATCTTTCTCCCAGTGAACACAATTTCCCTTGAGATTTCATTCAGTGTAGCCAAAATAATGTTTTTAAAGACTTTATGGGGTGACAACTGAGACATTCATTTCATTCATTTGTACACGTACATGAGATAATCATTTCCTTTAAATTTAAGTAACTTTGCATGACACACAAATCAACGAAGGCGAAGGAGAGAAAGATACAAGCAACCATTTGGTTTTTGTCATCCACACACACTTCTTCTGGGTAAGCAATTCCTCTTACCGTTGATGGAATTCGTGGGACGATGATGATGTGTGAGTGACAGTCAACTGTCACATCACAACCCACTACCACCTCACTACACAAATCCCAACATTGTCATGCTTCCGACTTTTACGGTAAAATTTTTGAATAATCTTGGTAATCTCTGAGCAATAAAGCATTCTCATTCACCCTCTCGAGTATGACACATGCAATAATTCTTGTAATGAGGGATATTATCATATTATCGTTTTGCATTCACTTGTTCCTTCCTCATCATCGTGATTACCTATGCCGTGTTTTTGTACTTCCACAGTTAGTTAACCACAATATAACACTTTACCCAGGCTTCGTCTAGATAATATACGAAACCTTTTAAACTAAAAAGTTGTGCTATTAATCCACTCAACTTCTGTGAAACACATTTTTCTCCTTCGAAAATCTAACCTACAAAAGTTAATGACAATAGATGTGTCGAGATAACTGTACGTGATCAACCTCACACTTACCAACCACAAGAATGAGCAAATAAATAATAATTGGATGTGAGTTCCTAACCGCCAGGGTTATTTTGATTGATTTCTATTCAACAATTCAACCTGTACTTGGTACATTTAACTTTACAAAATAAAGGAAACATTCATAAGATTTCTTCTGGTGATTCAAACTCCAAAACATTACCAATTGTCCCCCTAATACCGTGGTTATAATGTAGTTTAGTTAAGAATTAAGAATTCTTAGGTGGTGTGGCCAGTAAATTGCTCCATGTGGTGGTAGAATGTCTCTCCGTTGTGTAAAGTTCTGTTCATTAAGTACATTTGTGTCATTGGACAAACAGGTCTTATGGTATTTCACTACGAGAACCCATCCACTAACATTGTGAAGTTGAAAAATGACCATGAGATCATTTAATTGGCAATATAAACCATACGAGACCAGATCAACAGATCGTACAACTGGCACTTGTAAATGCAAATAATCCCTGGTAAATTGCACAATGCAGATTAATTCAAATGCAAATTCGCTCCTAATTCAATCAGAAGAGAAAGGCGTTTGTCACTAAACTCACTCTACTCCTCTCTTGTCCATTCATTATAGTCCTGTCCTCTTAGATAACTTATTCGCAGGTGGATTTCGTGTATTACCAAAGTACAATAACACATATAGGTTGCTTCTTGCCAACTTACTCAAAATACTGCCTCTCCTTCTAACCCACCTTGTTATTCAGATACAGAGAGGCCATAAAAATTCCAGGAATATTTTATACCACTGGTTATTGAAAGGAAGTTCACAAACATACCACGAGAAATAACGGAAGGAAGGAAACCATTTAGGCAAGTGTGCATTATTACACAGAACAGAATTACGTGTAAAGCTCTTGTTGGTGCTGGGTATGTGTGTTTTGTGTGTGGAAGCAAAGCTAGTCTCTCAAGAAAAAGGTTTCCCATGTACGACAAGTACTTAAAGCACTTGGCCATTGGATTTGCAACCTTCTTCCTCCTTGTTCAACACTACTATGCGAATAACACACAATAAAGTTCATGTTATTTACCAATTTACTAGTTTTCTGAAGAACCGTGCTTAAGATTCCTTTCTCCTCGAGTTATGGTTTTACTTTTACATTAACCTATTGCTCTTGTCCGTCTTCTAATGCAAGGAATACATACGAATTGTTAATGACAGACGGGTAAAGCAAATGGGCTAGTTTGTTATTTCTCTTGTAATTACCTTCGGGGTTATTGGTGTACTCGAGTAGTTCTTTGCACTTATTACACACTATATACTCATAAACATAAGCTACCATATAAATTCCCATATACCTGTCATATTCCTTTTATTGCGTGCTCCCTCCCATCAATCACTCATGCAAACCAAAAACCAATTTCTGTCAGATGCATTGCATTTCATTTCATTCACATTTATAATCACCAAAATTACTCTATTGTGTTGCGTGTAGTAGACTATATTATAGTAAAAGTAGTGTAGTAGCAACAGCAATATAACAATAGACTCAAGGCTCATAACGACGCGCCTCATTGTTCACTGCTATCAATTCAGTAGGGTACACTACTACCCTATGGAATGTACCAGTTGAATTTGATTTAAGATTACATTTAAGTACACAATAACGAAAAAGCACGGGAGAAGAGATTAAAACTTGTAGATGAAAAAACTCACATGTGTTCTTACAATAAATTATACACCGCAGGGTAAAAAATAATTAATTAAAACCTCAGCAGTGGATCCAAAACAATGAAATTACTATCCGTACTGCCATTAATACTAATGTCACATTATTATAATGTCTCAACAGGGCTAGGTGAAATCGATCCTCTTACTTTGCTCT
>JAQGAB010001743.1:0-14722 GCA_034696565.1 Isotomurus graminis
ACGGAATTTTCCATGGAACACAAGAAATCAGCAATTAGTCCAAAACCTTTAGTTTTGAGTGATAGGCATCAGCAGAAACTGAGAAAAGGGAGACTTCGTAAGTCGCATGGTCTTGTGGCATTTTGTGTGATAACAATCATAAAAGCAGTGGTACAATTATGAGACAATTGGGTTTAATGAGGAGTTAGCATATTCCACGCTATTTTTACTTCATGCCGGCTTGACTTTTGCCTTCTGACTTTCCAAGCTTTTACTACTACACGTAGTCTGGTCATTATTTAATCATGTGTGTGTGTGTGTGCGTTTTGTTACTGCGTGTGTGTTTCATATTAAAAGTACTCTTGGGGTATTTGTTCTCGAGATGCATTTATGGCTTCGTCTCATGTGTCACTAGTTTAGGAGTCCCTTATTACACTTTAGAAGAGCCTTAGTTCCTGGTTCCAAGAAGGTGGCACGTGTCAACCGGAGTCGTTGAATGTCATGACACGACATACGGACACCACACTTGGATTTTTGGTGTATTCCACATATTCCACGCTAAATATGAGTATTTGATGGGCCAAAGTGTGTGTGTGCCTAAATCTGTAGTGTTTCAGAGGCTAATCCACACGTGAAGTTAGTTTTGATCAAGTGACAGATGCTTTTGCAGAAGTACAGCGCATGTTGTTGGTCATCTGAAACGGGTTGTATGCATTTTGAGGAAACTATGAAACTGCTCTACTACCGGAGTGTGCTGCTGCTACTGGTGTCCACCACATTTTGTGTCCAAGAGAGGATTTATGATGCCTAGTTAGGATGTTATAATATAGGAAGTAGAAGGACCAGAGAAGCAGATGACAAATTAATCTCTTTGGTTGCCCTTGCTCATTCAGTAGATTATGAGCGACATAAGTCACCCAACGCTCACACTCTTCATACACACAGGACACACATGCCACTTAGGAATGTCCATTTAAATCCATGATTGAGCATACTGAATGAACCTACTATAATAATTATAGGGTCCGTTGTCCGTCCTAAGGAACTCTCACTAGATTCTGACTACACGCACATCCAAACTACACAAGCCCATTAGTAGTAGTTGTGTGCTAAACTCAAAACCCAACCTCAGAGTTGGCAAAGAATGGAGAAAGAATGTGTGCCTGCGTCTCTGGAGTCTTGAGAGAGATGTGTGGTAGACCTGAGATTTGAGGGATAAATTTGAGGTGGATTATTGTAAGGTGTGCGTGCATTTGTATAAAAATTGGGAGGAATTCAAAGGAAGAAAAAAGATCAAAGTCGGAAGAGAGACAGAAATAAATAGCAGTTGCTTTGTAAGCCAGATGGTTTTTGAAAGAGCGAAAATACTTTTGGAACCAGCTTCCTGCAACACATACATACAGCAGCAGAAGGGGCTTAAATAGACTTACGGGTCCAACCTGTAACTTAATATATGTGTTCTACCTCTTCTATTTGGCTTACGGATTAATAAGGTGGTTTGTTGCTTTACCTGTGCTTGTGCATTTACCATCGCCCATCTCTCTTAGTCGCCCTATACTTTCAGCTTGTTTGCATTTCTTCTTATTTACTGTCATGCCGCACAAATTAAGGCTCTCTCTCCAGACATCATTATTCATTAAGACGAATATAATGATGATGAGAAGGAGGTCCACCTCTCGTAATTGAAAGACTGTCCTTCGCACTGTCCTTAAACAGAGAATGTCCTACGAATAAATTTTAACTATATATATGCGCTCTAATCTAGGACATAGATTGGATTTAGTCTACTCCCACAGTAGTTCTAAGATGTTATAAAGTCACACCTATTTTTTAAACCGATCATTTCTCAACGATTTTAAGTTTCTTCTGTGGTGGCCGTCATTTTCTCAGCAAATCCCAAGAATTGGCATTCCTGACAGTTTCTCTTTCTCCATTTACTCAAGGTACTTCAAGTCTTTTGAAATATGACAAGGATTTTCTCATGACTAGGGTCCAGAGTAATCCGTTGACATTTTGGTAGACATAAGACTTTTTCCTAGTGTCCACAGTCCAGACTTGTTGAACTTTCATTGGCTGAGTTTTATGAGGACAAGCTTAATGTGATATTCAGTTGACAGTGCCGCGGGTGTGTGCATAGTACTGTATAGTTGTGAGTGTATGTGTCAAGTACTTTTAAACATACTTGTACATACCATAATGCGATTTAGTCTGAGCCTTAGAAATGCACACAGACTGGTCAGGAAAGAAGCATAATTTAAGTTGAACATAATACCAACGATAAAAGCAATAAAATTAGGTTACGAGTTTTGTTTGAGTAATTAAGTTTCGAGGGCTTTCATTCTTCCCACATGCATTTTACCTTTTTACTTTAGAAGCATTTAATCTTAGGATCCTACTACATACATATTCCAGACCAACGTAAAGATAATATTATATGGAAAGCTTATAAGCTATCAGGTCTGCAACATATATGTGTGCGTGGGCCATGAGTTTATAAAAGAAAAAGCGAACATGGAACAACTTTTATACCCCTATTTTTTCATGATACAACTTATGTAGTGTGATTAACTTAATCAAGAAGTTTACGATCCCGTGATTAGCCTTTATTTATGCTCGGTCCGGTGAAAAACTTACGTAACTCTTACAACAGCTCTCACTTCCCTCATTGGAGGAAGTTTATTAGACTCTTTTGCATTCACCTTAGCTTCCTCCGATTTTGTTTTTAGACTTTTCTTTCAGGTGAAAGTAAATGGAGAGAGAGATTGTGATTCATATTCATACAAAAGTACTTTTAATGGGTAAATAAATCTCCCGCATGTCCATGAACTTGCCTTAGACAGGCCTAGGCTGTTTGGAGCTTGAACAAAAGATTCCGATCTCTTGTATTCTCTCCGTATATGCCGCTGCATTGAAGTAATTGAGAAATTGCAAGGCACAATTCCACAAGGAAAATTATATTGAAATAATTGCGTGTTTTTAACTTATCGCCTTTTTGCTGTAAAGAACGAGAAAGCTTTTTGTTTCCAATCTATTTCTACTTAATGTCGGTATGAATTTTTCTTCCTCTTCCCGTGGATGTGTTATAAATCTTCTAAGGAATCCAGGAGAGGTGAAATCAAACCAAGTACTATATAGTTAAAGAACAATAAAGCAAATTTTGGCTTATCTCTACTTCTCCGTTAGAAATCTCAACATGATGGTAGTTATGAATAACGTATGAGTGTGTGTACGTAGTACAGTTTCTTAGCTTCTTGACGTTCTTAAAGGTTATCCAGCTCCTAGTCATCAATCCATAACTCTTATGTGTGGATTATACGGGTCAGCAAGTGATCAATCATGTCATAAACCGAGTGAAAGAATGATTTAAACTATTGCGGAAAATAAAAGGGAAGAAGAACTAATTCTTATTCTTATTGTGGAGGAATGTTTTTTATACTTTAGAGACCGCAGTACAAAAACTTCTTGAACGATAAGGAAAGTGTTGTGAGTTTGTTTTTGATGAATAGAAGGCATGAATTACACAGGTCAGTTGTAAAGGTGTCACAAAGGAAGGATATATTGGTATTTACGTATTTTGCACGGTGAACGAGTGTGAGAAAGGCGTTGTGGGAGAGAAAAGTGTTGATCCGGTAAATTATGGCTTTTAAGCACCTTGAACTGAATCTCTTCGAAGGATTAGAGAATATTGTATTTCTTAGAAAATTCAGTCAAGGGATTATCCACTGATTTCAATATTGAACGTGTCATGTCACCCTTTAAAATTCCACCGAAGCCATCAAGTCTACTCTGTCTGGTGGACCGTCCGTATTGTTCATGAACTTACCTGAAGATGTGTATATACATTGTGCTCGAAGTTCTTAGTTCCTACCACTTAAATGACTTACCTCCTACCCAATACAGAAAAGGTGACAATGACAAGCAAGCTGAGTTTCAAAGTGTCATCTAAGCTATCCCAGCTTCAGATGTCACTAACAGTTTCAGAGTACAAAAACGGGTGATTTAATTTACGGGTGAATTGAATGCGATGCTTAGGTAGCTAAATAATCTAGGTACCGAATTACAATAAATATTGCGAATCGATTTCGTCGTAGAGATGTCTAGACTCCCGTAAAAGTTGATTAAAATCTGTCAAAGATATATAAAACTACACCAAACACGTTTTCTTCATTTAGTCCGAGACAAGGTTAAATAATATCTTATCCCTGTAATTTTCACCCCTTGACTTTATTGAGGTGGGTAATAATACGTACTGAATACACTTCATATTGGCCAACAACTGGTTTAGTTTATCACTATTAAATGTTCTTATCGAATAGATATAATGCTAGAATAGCTTTTATCACATATTCACAATACGTATGCATATGATGAAGCCCAAATTCGAAATCTTACTGGTGAAGTAGATAAGGGAGAATATTAGTAAGCTCTTTAGAACCCAGCAAGACGTTTATTATTTTATTCATGTGTTAAATAGTGATCACACGTCTAGCTAAATACACTTTAAGTAAAATCCGTTATTATGTATTAAGTAGGTCTTGAACTTGTTTAATCTCTTTGAGTCTAATGTATCACCAATCGATTTCTTTTGTGTGTAAGATAAGTATGTAAAACAACAATTATCAACAAGGGGCGATAGGTGTCGGCAGGTTTGAAATTAGGGGTTTAACACACAAGTGACATTTTGTAATACGTGTCACCACTTCGCAAGATTTCGAAGGGACTCTACTTTCTGTACCATATATTATTAATCTTCAGGTAGGCAAAAGTAATAACAATAAATTGCAGTTAATTGTAACCATTGTGCGTTGGGTTAGAAAGTTCCAAATCCATCAAGCACGTTTTCTTAATTTACCTATCTCAATAAAAAGGAGTAAAACATGTCATTAGATAAGATTACATTAATCAACGGTTACGGCAGTCTACTTCTAAGTTGAATTCTACTGGCAGCATTAAGTCTTTGCAGACTTCTTATGTTGTAATGGTATCCAATGTATGTGTATATGTCACACATTAACAAATTAAGAGCAGCTTCTTTTAAAAGTGATGTCATTTGTACTTCCACACATATACCCTTTGTACGTAACTGGTGAAGTGCACGTGTGATTGTTTCAGCTAAGAAGCCCGTAGCTAATTGTAAAACGAGGTAACATGCATACAGGAGCAGCAACGACTCTCTCATACACACATGACTTACTTTCAACAACCATCTCAGTTTCAATGTTTTCCATGTTTCATAAATAATCTAAATGCGCCCTTTAAAACAAAATTTTTAAAGGTTGATGGCTAAACTTGATGTGAAAAGAAGGGCATATTTTTAAAGTACGTTTTCAAAAAGAAAAACGTATATATTTTTAGTTGATAAAGCAAGTGGGCTTGTGCCTGAAATGTGTATGTGTGTAGGAGTGTACTATGAGTAGTAAAAGACCCTGACGACTGGGCACTTGGACTTGTGTATCAGTAAAAGGGAACTTTATTGAAGACGAGAGGGTAGACTGTCTGTCAGTTGTTGTCGGGAGCCTTTAAATCCTTCTTTCTTCTTCCTGTTCCGGAAGTGCAGGATGGGACGACAGCTGCCTTCTCCTTTCGAAGGAGGAATAAGGATCCTCCGGAGGTTATGAATATAATGTATATTCTTATATCCACCACCAGACGTTTGTAGGCTTCTCTTATAAACTCTACAAGACGCATTCCTTCTCCTAGTGACATTAGATCCGCTTGAGCACATGCATAATATCGAGCACAAGTTAATACAAAATATGTAAGATGATCACACAACAGCTTCTATACACAATTTACACAAATGAAGTGTGTGTGTGGACTTGTATTTCCATTGAGCATTCATTAAATAACCGAGAGGCAATATATTTGTTGAAGGCAGATTAATAGATTACCCATTCATTTATTGTTCATCACCAAAATTATTCATGAGTACTTTGAATTAGTTTTGTGTTAAGTATGAATGTAGAATTTAGACAAAATGAGTTCAAATTTTGATCCGGTTAAAAAGACTCGCCCACTCGCCTCTTTTCTTTATAATTACATATGAAATGAGCTTTTGAGGCAGAGTGTGAGTCTTGGAGAAGGTGTCGAAGGCTCTGAAGATTCAAGTAGAAGGTTCGAGGACTACGTATGATCCAGTGTGCTTCAGGTTAATTTAATCGTTAACTGGTTTTCTTGAGATCACAACATCGATGTAGAATTCTACATTCACAAATCACAAGTACTGTATAAAAATTCACCCGATTTTTAATCAATCTGTCAAAATCTACCTTTTTTTAGGGCGTCCCCAATCCCAGATATCCTTTTAACTTGGAGGTCACTAAACACAAGCCCACTTTCAGTATTCTGAACCTCTGCCAATGGAGTCCGAATAGATTGCATGGTGAAAGTTCCCCGGATCTTTTTATTGGCTCCTTTGTACATTTCAATATCATAGAAATACTCGGCAGATTCATCAGCAGTTCCAAACATTTGGACCCAACACACCCAAGTACCAGTTCTCCCAATGGTTTTCCCCCTCCTGTGATTCAACATCAGAAAGAAATGCTGACCTTCCCAAGACATCCATTTAGGAAGCCAATTCTGATTGTATTCAAAGTCTTCTTGGGCAATAACCACTTGGGTAGAACACGATTTGGTGTAATTGGGAACGAGGAAATGCCTCTGCTGGTGCAGGAGAAAGTTGTGATAGGGGACAATCTCGTCGCAAGCTCCGGGGCAGAATAGACACGGGAGTGGTCTGAACTTACAATGACGAGTATGTTCCTCTTCTGTCAATGTTCCACGAGGGAGTTCGACTAATAAGACAAAATAATGGAATAAGTAAAACCCCCACCTCCTTCTGTAACTTTCCACTTTGACTTTCCTTTAAAAAAACTCTTGTGGATTAATATCAATTGGAAAATTGAAAAGGTTTATATAAATATTTGATCCCACGAATGAAACCGCATTCATTAATACCGTGCATTCAATCTCAAATCTAATGGATTCCTGAGTTCTAGAAACTCTGTAGAACAATATCTGTCATTCAAAAATCCCTAAAAATGCAGTTTAAAATATAAATGCGTTTCCTCTCTCTGATTTGAATGTCAATTTCGAGATTTCTTGTGCACTTACGAAAAGAATGCAAATGAACGAGAAAAGTTATTAAGGGAAAGTGCAAGCTATGTGATATTTGAGTCAGAGGGAAAGTTCCCTTGTAACTTGTGTAAGTATGTTTGCATTCGCGAGAGAAAGCAAATAAAGAAAAAAAGTTTCTGTGGTTTAGTGGTTGCTTACCCGGGCACCCCGCAGTGTGGAATCGGCAGGGAGTGATTATCCCGACAGATTTCTTCAACTCAAGTTTCATCGGTGTTGAATCTAATGATATCTGAGTGGCTGTAAGCTCTACGCTTGTGGTAGACTCTTCGCTAGTTGAGACTTGCACTTCTGGGCTTACTGCACTTTCTTGCGACAAGACGGGTGTAAGTGTCACTTCCTGTTGAGAAAGGGGCAGGGTGACTTCCAATGGCTTTGATGGCAGTGGTGCGGAATGTAACTTTGACATTGATTTTTGGGCAAATTCATTTGGATTGGGGGGTTGATGTGATTTATCTCCATCATTTGCAAGAATACTGGTCGTCTCGAATGTCTCAGGACTGTCTGCCTTAAATACGAATGTTGTGCTTTCTCCGTTATATTTTGCATCGTGCTCAGGAACTAATGCATTCGACTCTTTTAGTACTGTAGCTTCAGAACCTTTCTCTTCTATGTCATTAAGTCCTTGGGAGACTGTTGAGTCGCTGGGTGCTTTAAGAGGAAGTCTTGTAGATGATGGTCTACTCGGAGTCTCACATTGCATACCTGTTGACGATAGTTTGTTGCAAAGACTCATTCTAGAATGAAGGCTAGACACAGAAGAAGATGATGAATTAGACGGGCTTGGCTTCACTCCAGGAGCCTTCATATTCTGGATTCGCTTAGCATAGTTTTGAGACACCATTACTTGGTCCGCGTAAGATTGTTGGAGACCGGACGGTCCTCCACTTGACTTTAGAAGCTTTTCCACATTTTCCCTTCGCTTTCTTCCTTCCCTACTTGTCTTCCTGGGTGATCTTGCGATCCCAATTCTGTGAAACTTTGTAGACGCAGAAGTCTCCGGTAAACTTATGGTTGAAGGATTCTCAGAACGAGTATCTGATTCTGATGATTGGACTATTGGCTTAGTCAATCTTGGGATTAAAATAGGAATCTTGCTTTTATTCCCAAATGACGATGGCTTTGGAGCTGAAGGAGTACTCGCTCTTGACCTCCTTGATCTCCCAATATTGTTCAACGTCTGTACTAATGTCATCTTTGGCTCATTTAATTCTTGACCACTTCCTTGTTGATTTTGGTGTTTCTTAAGCAATCCTTTTGGAGAATTACTTCGTAAACCTCGCGTGGAATCACGTTTTTGGACAGATTCTAGTTCATCAGTGGAAAGCAAATCCACCAGGTTGGATTTGAATCCCACGCATTTCCTGGATGGAGTTTGAACCAACTCTTGACTCTCTGAGTTTGGTGGGCTTATCAGATCTGGAAGGGACTCGGACAATTCCAGTACTTCCGCTTCCTTTATTATTATACTTGCACGTGGAGAAGCTGGAGACACACCTTGGGCTTCAGACGATGCATCATCTTTTCCAGAATTCTTCAGTATATTCAAATTCGCATCTGCGGTTGCAGGGCGTTGGATGTCCATCTCTGAATACTTTTCCGCAAGGACGTTAATTTCTGATTTCACATGAGACATGGAATCTGTTTTTGTTTTCACGCGATCAAAATCTCGAACAGGAATGGTTGAATTGCTGAACTCAGCTTCACGATGTTGCTTTACATCCGTATTGTCACTTGTTGAAGTTACATTGTTATTTGCTATATTAGAATTCGTCGGTCGTGTTGGAGTAGTGACTTTAATTCGCCCATCTTTGCCATAATCCACCGAATACCTTTCACCCTCTTGTCCTGCACTCATTAAAAATACTCATGAACAAACAAACAGGTCAATAAATGGGCATTCATTACTTGAATTACGTACTATTTTTTTGATTGTGCCTGGGATCTGAGTAAATCAAATCGTATGCATCCATCACATCCATCGTACAAGGTTGTTGGAAAGACAGGATAAACTATCATCCATAGAAGGACAAGAAATGACCACCAAGTCCTTGCCGATTGTGCAAATGTATATTCCAGATTCCAACCCTGATGACACCTTCCCATTTGGGGGTATAAATGACAGCTTCTGCCACAAATAAGTCAAGCAATGGCAAATATCCAGAGTAAACTTGTTTCTATGGCTGAATCCTAAACCAACTCTACAAACTGTTAATCTTCCTAATACAATCGTACAAGAATATCGTACTTACTACTTTCCTCATTTTATTTGCTGACGCTATGCAGTCGTCCCATTGTAGTTTTAACAATAATGCTTGCGTAGGAGGTTTGACTTGACGTTCGGAGATACAAGGAGTACAGGTGCACAAGCTTCTTAAAAGCTATTTTAGTCCGAACTGCTATTTATATTCCTTCAAATCATATTCCTTATTCTAACACTTGACATTTGACCTGACATCGTCCATATCCAATCCATACGACCAGCAGCATGCAAAGCTTTGAGAGCTTCACTCATCCAGAGTCTCTACTGTTGACTATGTGTTCCTTCCTACTCGTCTTATGAATTCATTCTCACAATAAATAATAAGTTTCATGACATTCCCAAACACCTCAGCCTCGTCAATTGTGCCCTTCACGCCATCATCCATTCTCGTTGTTGACGATTTGGATTTATTTGTTTGGTTTTTGAGAGAACTCTCATAAAACTCTCGAAGAATAAAGGGTATATAGGCTTTGACACCTTGACAGGACAAAAATTTCACGGAGTGTTTAGGAAGGTGGTAAAAATGGGAGTCGGCATAAGGTTTTGTGTCAAAGCCCGAGACTTCCACTCAACTCCTGTCAAATGTGTGGGCTGAATTCTTAGGCTTTTTACGATTAACACAATAGCATCCACCACCACCACCTCAGGTATATAATGATGAAGGTGTCGTACACTCGTACAAAAGTCGTACAGGTATGAACATGAAGAAGAGAAGCTTTTCTTCCTTCTACTTCTCCTTACAGCTTGTGACTTCCAGAAAATTATCATCATTATTCCAAACCAACTCGGTTCTCTTATGGCCTTTGTTGGCTTGTGGAATTCCTGGACGTGTTGTTATGTATGTTCACGGCATAAGAGTGTAGACTTATGGATTGCTAGATTGTCTTTGTTGAGACAGACATAAATGGTGGAGATAGGATCGTTTGTTGTAACAACGTAAAAAAGAAAAGTATAAGTTTGATAAATGGCCATTATTTGTACAGAGAGAGAGCAGAGGGAAGTGTAGAGAAGTAGTAGGTGTGTGTTTTGATACTCCAGAAGTCCATACACTCCAAATGAAGGGCTGTGCGGTATGGAAAAGAAGATCGAAGGACCTCATGGGGCATAAAGTACGTAGGTAGGAGGAAAGGTGATGGAATGTTCAATTGTCCAGGAGAAGGAACATGTCAAATGTCGCAGGACAGGAATTATACCCACGGCGAGTTCTCGTAATAAGACAAATTATCGCAAACAAGGGAGGAGAACATCTCCACTGTCCATGGAGGTCTTCTTTCTGGCTTCAACAACCGATTCCAGAGTATCCCTGTACCCTAGGACAACATGGGCTATCTACATAGAGTAGCTAAACATACTACTGGAAACAGCTTATTAGATGCCTCCTACCTACAGAATGTTAGAGTAATTAGCGAATTAAGGTAGAAGAAAAGATGTAGTAGGTATAGCTGAGAAATGCATTCACCACCACCGCCACCTGAAACAAGACAACTCTTCTTATCATCACGTTTTTATTGTCAGTTCAATCCAATGCAAAGGTTTTGTAAGACAGAAGGTTTATTCTCGTCACCCTCATTGAACTTATTGTGTCGGAGAGAATGACGTGTAGGAGAGCATTATACTTTTTCTTATTTCATTATTGCTCTTACAATAGCCCAATTCAAAGATATCCATACACACATGCAGACAGATGAGTGATACGGCTTATCTCATTCTCCTCAGTGCATCTCCCACAATTTCTGACTGCAGACGCAAGAAGAGGCTTCTCTAAATAAGAATTATATACTAATCCACAACAGTACGAATCTTTTATAGAAGTAAATGAATGTGTGTAGTGCAGGTAGAGGAGATATAGTCAATGGTGTAGGTGTAAGTGCAATCTTTAAGTAATGATGAGGATTAGGATGAGCCTCTAATCCCTTATTATTATGATTGTGATGGTGCTCCTGTTCTCAGAGCTTACTGTAATTCTTGCTGTTCCGAGTGTAATTTTGACACTTGAGCAACAATGCGTACAATCCTTCGTTTGAACATTCGTCTAAATCTTCTTCTCGTCCATTAGTGTGTTTTATAAGGCTTTATATATATTGCAGTCCAACCACACATACCAGCTAATCCATCTTTAACACTCTTTTCTATATTTCTAGACTAGACGAATCTCATAGCTAAACAGCAAGAGAGATATAGACAGCATATAGCAGACCAGAGATAGATTGGGCATAGTAGATCATTCGCAAGGAGATGATTATTAGACTTCAAGACAAAATTTGGTCAGACTCTCTCGGTGTATATATTTGAGACAGGGATGAAGCGTAAAAAAGCAAGTGTTCATCTTAAAAAGCTCCAAGAAACAAAAGCGCAGTGAAGCAGTAACAACGAGACGGAGGTTGTACATAGAAATAAAAGATATTACACTTGTGTACTATTTTAGGATGCTTTTAAAGAAGACTTGTTGAATGCAAGATGATGATTTGCTTCGTGGCTTGTCAGAATCGAACTCCTACGTATAAAACACCCTTTCCATTTTAGCAATATGTTACACAATGCAAGTGAAGATAACTGGGAATTAGTATCTATTTTTAAAACCTTACCATTGGTGGAAGTAGTGCCGTTTTCTTGAGTAGCTAGTCTAGCTAGACTTTTCGTACGATTAGTTTTATTTCAAGGGGTTTACCTGTGTTAATTTTTAAAAGACTCGAGCTCACACAGGCCTTCCTTGTTGAGTCTGTCGTCCTTCCTATAAAATTTAATTTTAGGGTATTATTTGGTAGGCTTTGTAAGAAATCATTTTGTACACTTGTTGCTAGAATTATTTTTAGTGTTTGTGAAATATTTAATGGTTCTCCTATTCTTCAGTATTCTCTTTGAGCAGCAGCAACTGTATATAGTTTCACTACTAGTGCGAGAAACAGTAGAGTTTTATGCAACTCGCGGAGTCAGAAGCCATAGAATAAACACCATTAATTACAGGATAGTTTTAATAAGTCAAGTAGATGACAATGTGGCAATCCACTAATCTCTCGTTGTAAAAAAACCAAGGGAAATTACTTTTACCTAATTGCATTAAATGAAGTAGTTGACTAATCTCATTAGCAATGAATATACAGGGCCAATAGAAATTCGGACCAAACTTCCTCTCGGACTGCACGTTTGTTTACCAGTTAGTTGACTCACCTATTAACAGTATTAGCAACTTAATGAAATAATCGTGTAAAATCCTCCTAATTCTGCTCACAAGGACGATCTGAACATATACACACTTGTTATGTGTTAAATTAGTTCACTGAATACTGAAACTGATTACTTGAATAATTCTTATCTACAGTCTAGTCTACAAGATTCCTACGAACCCAAACTATTTATTTATGGACAGAATAATTATACGATTCAAATTAGTTTGAATAAAACACTTTGATGCAGTCAAAACTGATTAAAGTTTCCGCGAATTCATATATATTTTACAACTGAATTGTAGGTGTACGTGTCTCTCGGAAGAAATAAATCATTCAGAAGTTTACAAATTCTAGAGAATTTAGTAAATCGTTGATCCTCATCTAACGTATTTTTAAGCGTCGAGTTACAAGTACGAAATTTGATTGGAGAGACACAATCTGGCAGTACGAATCACACTTAAAAGGACCGAATTCTAACTCATGCAACCGACTAACTTTGCCAGTGCCAGTAGGGTATTGTGCTGTCATTTAAAGTCTGGTTTCGTTACTCGTGAATAAGTTGGGTTTCCTCATACTATAAACAACCCACGAGGAAAGTCACCTTATGAATCATGCAGAAAAGAACAATATTAGTATTAAGTACTCAAAGCACGGGGATACACAAACACGGCATGCATGTACACTCACAAGCTATAGACAATTAGGAAGTAAAACTCATTCTGAGAAATGAAGTGGTTAGCATGATTCGCAGTGGCACAAGGCAACAGTAGTAGTCCAGTAGTAATTCTGTGAAGCAGAAAATTGATTTGTTTTCTTTTTTGTTCCAGTTAATTGCACCACGCGTAATGGATATTGATTGATAGGTTTTTGCGAAAAATGGGCTACCCCTTTAAAGTTGTTAGAATATTCCTTGTCCATTGGTGTCTTATGTAAATATATTCTAGAGCAATGCAGCTATCAGATATCTAACAGCTTCTAAGTGTATAATAATAATGGACTTTGGATTTATTTGTGAAGGTTTCCACAATATGCGTGTGTGTATTTCATGCATTTTCTCCCGTATGAAGAGATGATGATTTCGACCAAATGGGAGTTTTAGGGTAAATTGAACACTACAGGATAGTATTATATGAGAAGTCCATAACCCTTTTACAATTTGCCTGTCGAGTGAAATGGACTAAGTGGATTGAACTTGAACCTGGAGTCGTCTTCTATAAAAGGACTGCTCTACGTAGGTATATATTTATGATCGCAGGCATGCATGAATTTGTCTAGAAAGGTTCTCTCTCATTTACTCGGAAGATAGATAGGCCAGCCGCCAAGCCAAAAACTCCATCCATTTTATTTGGAAATAAAAATCCACTTGATTTGTATCACAATCTTATTCATCATCCCTCCACAATATAAACTACGAGAGTAAGTAAGCGAAAAGGGTTGGGTGATGGTTAATAGTTGTGGTGGTTATCGGTAAATGATAAGAGAAGGCTTCTTACTTTTCTCAAAAAACGTACGTTAATAGGTGTAGGTAACACTTTGATGATGAGGTGCCTATGTGCAGTAATAATCTTTTGTGATATACGTGTTATATACCCAGAGATAAAATTAAACATTAAAGAGCTTGGGTTCGCACTTTGCTCCGTATATAAAAATGGTTTAGCCCTATTGTACTCCTACTGACTGCAGAGACCAGCATGCTTGTGTATTAATTTTATTTCTAATAATAATCTGTATTATTAGAAAGACTGGCAGATGCCTGATGGAAGTTTTAAAAGATTGTGAGGTAGAAGGAAGACAAAAAAACATTAGAAATCTTCTTATATATAGAGTCTCTGTCTCTCTCCCGTATTTTTATAAGTTTATCTCACTCTTTCATTCCTGCAGGTAAAACAGAAAACCAGAAGTAAAGAATAATCAACAAAGTAGATGATAGACTGACTGAGTTTAAAAGTATGAAGACAATCGGTAGTAATATTGGTAGTGAATAAGCAATAATAATAAGATGGTCCATACTTTAAAGAAGTCTCTCTCTCACTATACATATTATTGTTAGTGATGATGATCACTACATTTTGGTGTGGTTCTCAGTCTCAGACTACAACTTACAAGTTCTTCTTACAACAAGCAAGCAGGGTGAATTGAAAATGGTAAGATGCATAATGCGAACAGATAAAGAGAA
>JAQGAB010001744.1:0-14720 GCA_034696565.1 Isotomurus graminis
AAATTATAAAATAGCTCGGCATTCAAATTATAAAATAGCTCGGCATTCAAATTATAAAATAGCTCGGCATTCAAATTATAAAATAGCTCGGCATTCAAATTTTAAATTAAGATTCCATAGCTACCATGTGTAATGCACTTTCGACTGAAGAAAAACTCTGACGTCAATCGCACTGATATTAACATAATCCATTGTCAAGAGCTTAAGTATAAAATTAAGGTTTGGCCTGTGAAAGTAGTTAATAGAGCACTGGCCGGCCAACCTGCAATAAACTTTAAGCACTTCTTAATTTTGTCTTCAAAGTAGGCTTACCAAGCAGATATTGAATTGTTGAAGTTCCTAAAAAACTACAAACCTAATGGAAAGCCAATTTAAATAGTTTAAATCGTGTTTTAACCAAAGTGAATAAAATCCAATAAAGAATAACATGCAATATGCTAGTTTTCTCTAAAGGGTAGGACAATTTAGGTAAAACTGACAAGAAGAAAGTTTCAAAACCCTAGTGTATCTGCCCAAGCAACATGATAACAACATATTTCAATAAGTCAATCCTCAACAAGAGCAGGCTCATGACATGTTTTTTAAAATGTTAGAACCGATCTAGTATATTCATAGTGTTTAATAGATTAATTAAAAGTAAAAATGTCTAAAGAAGAACGTTAGGTAAAGTGATTAAATCTTTATTTATTTAAAATTTATAACAAACCTACATGAATATTTTTGTTTATCGACCACGTTAACGAGTTGCTAAGGTCTTGAGGGAATGTAGTTTCTAGAGGTACGAGGGATTTCCGCATGCGGTGGCTACCACGGGGGATCATAAGAATATGGATAGACCCGCTAACAATCACACACACATGATGACGATGACGATGACCACAAGTACTACCACAAGAGATTTGCACGTATTGTCTAACTCTTAACATCTATTGATTGATAGGATTGCTTGTCCGCTTGCATCAAAATATAACTTAGACCTATTGACACCTCGGATTTGTGTCTAATATTGTTATCATTGTCATGTCGTGAAGATTCAATTGTGAGGTTCAGATGCTTTAATGGATTTGGAAGGTCTGTGTCGGCTCGGTAATTTTTTTAAACGGTTGGGGTAACCGGCGACGGGTACCTGACATAACTGTTCCATCATTGTTTGTCCTTGTCAAGTGTCTCTAACGCGTGTATCAATTTGTAATTTTGCCATTTCAGATCTGAAATTTTTGTAGACATGAATCCAATTGGAGATCAATTGCAAACCCCAAAATAATATATTAAGACGCGTAATCATTTTAAGTCTGCTTGATTCAAAAAACCTGTTTTGTAGGAAATTTTTATTATTAATTATGATATGTAATTCGATGTAAGATTATTAAAGTGGATAATATAGCGCCCGGGTAGTTTCCACTATCTTTCGTACAAACAATCTGACGTACATCCGACAAAAATTGATAAAACCGCTTATTGCGAGCTTTTCAATTAAAAAAGGTTTCAACCAGTATGTATAAGAACGGCCGGCCACACTGAAGTGACCACTACATAACTAAATTTTTCAAACATAAAAGTGGATTGGCTATTACATTTAAAACAATACTATTTTAAATTTTAAAACAAAACCCAATTTTAATGATACGAGTTGAAGATGATAGTACATAGATTAATTGAATTGCTATCCTGAGTAAAAGCAAGAGTAATTTATGGAAATTTTTTGTTATTAAGGGGTTTGCATCCTTCGTCCTTTTTATAAAACAATGCTAATTCAGAATCTACGATTCTTTTTAAGTACAGTTTGAGTATCTATTAGGAATTCATTGTGCAGTTAAAAATACTTGCAACACCGAACTACTTAATGCATGGAAATTTGATCCGAGTGCATCCCAGCTTTTTAACTATTGCAAACATATTGCAACTTTGCTCATGAATAAAAAACCTACACCAAGCAGCCTCCTTAAGCCCAGATAACTGAAGACCTCATAGCTGTCTTTAGCGACAGAAATTTTCGTACCTTTAAGCCCCATTTAAGCACTCTGTTGCAACGATTTCGAACTACTATACGAATACCAAATTTGCTTAAAATTACTATTTCTTGCGACTGTACAAAAATTGGAGCCATGCTGAGTTTGGCCTCTGCTGTCGTTAGCGTTTGCTGTTTTGACCCGTTTGGGTGACCACCACGGGTCACCTAACACTCCGATCGACACCAAATTGTGAGCAGTGCATCCGACTCGCTTTCGCAAAATTCCCACATTCCCACAATTCCCAAAATTTGGTGACAATCGGTTAGGTGCGTCTTGAGATAAATCGCGCACAGTCAGACGGACAGACGGATAGCGTGACATCACGTATCCTCGTGTATGCACCAGTTATCTGGGCAAATTACCTGGGCAAAAACGTTAGTCGTTATGTGTTGCCAAAATCATTCATCACTTTAAATACATTCTTCATAAAAATCGGCAAAACCTGTAGAGTTAGAGTGTAACAGATAGAGTATTGTAAGAGTGAGAGGAGAATGCAAAAATCAGGTTGGGAGTGGGATTCGAACCCACGTCCTCTGATTACCGGTCAGAAGCTCTTCCACTGAGCTACCCCGCCCCGCTATTGACATTCTCTTCACTCATACTCATACTGTTTTCCATGGTTCATTATCTCTTGGATTTGGGATTGATTAGACTGAATATGTTAAATAGCTCTTGAGGATATCTACGGGCTATCCACCTTGCCCATGTTACACTCCCCCGCCAAAGCTGGCTGAATACCTAACTGGACTTTGTCTACAGATATAGGATAGGAAGGTAGAAAGGTAGCTAAGTAGGATAGCGAGGAGATATATGGAAAGAGATAGGTAACATATGATATGCTAATTAACCTAACATCCCTCCATACATTGCTCCCTACGCGTAGATCCCGGGTTTCGGCACCATGTAACAGATAGAGTATTGTAAGAGTGAGAGGAGAATGCAAAAATCAGGTTGGGAGTGGGATTCGAACCCACGTCCTCTGATTACCGGTCAGAAGCTCTTCCACTGAGCTACCCCGCCCCGCTATTGACATTCTCTTCACTCATACTCATACTGTTTTCCATGGTTCATTATCTCTTGGATTTGGGATTGATTAGACTGAATATGTTAAATAGCTCTTGAGGATATCTACGGGCTATCCACCTTGCCCATGTTACAAGAGGTCCAAAGAGTTCAACCTGCCAACACTTCGAAAGTATTTCTTCTTTTTAAGTGTTACATTGGCTGGGATGTACAACCTCTCCTTAGATGATTCTTGAATGGTGTATTATTTATATAATTAAAGCAAAAGCCCATTTGTAAATTAAAGAAACGGAAAGCTTAAAGCTTTCTGTTTAATATACTTTCATTAGGTGATTACACTGATGTAATTTACGTAAGATTTGTTGCGAAAGAGTTTGTCTACATTCTCAGAAAGAAAAATCCAGGGACTATATCAGTACAAGATAAGTTCTGTTGAAGAAATAAGTGCTCCATGAGATTATAAAAAATATAAACTAAAAAGTCAGAGGTGCTCATTTTTGATATTAAACTTTCAATCTGACACATTAGGTAAACACGTCATCACGTCATAAACTCCACCGCGCAGACACAGTTTAGCAAATTAAATATTATGCACTAAACTTACAATAATCGGCTGATAAGTTAAGGACAATCTGTCATGCATTTATGCTACATTTTCCGGCTTTGCAGTAGCGCAATAACCATTTTTCTTTCCTTCAACTTTAAATTCACCCACAGTATTAATTGGAATGTTTTCAAAAATTGTGGGATTTATTTCAAAGATACTTTAAACATGACAAACGATAGAAAGGATTTTCACACGCAGGTATTCAACCACAACTTGCAAACGAATCCGCATCACAACCCTGTGATAATTCAAAATACTAATACGACACTACTTTCGCATGTTTTAATTAGTCGTTCAATGAAGTTAAGGTGCTTTTTACAGATTCGTGTAACTGAGCAAATAAATATTTTAGAGTCTCTTTCGAGTGCGGATGAAAGTGATGTAATGCAGAGAAGCTTTTATAACGCAGGGACGTTTCTGATTTTAATTTGGAGGAAATCAACAATACGTTTTTACGGAAAGACAGAACGACACCACTCGCGAGTGGTTTACTATGCTCATGTGCACGATGATAGCAGCAGCCGAGTGTTTGGCAAGCGCTTTTATGTCAAGGATTGGGTGTACATTTGTCCAATGTGCAGAATAAGAATCCAGCCGCTTAATCTGACGATAAGACGGCAAATCATTCATGTTGAACAGATGGACTTTAAGCATCTATGGGAAAAGGTAGTTTTTACTGCCAAGCACCCTCCATATAGCACCAAATCAAGACCCACGATGTGTCGTGTATCACGTCTTCTTAATGTTGCCGATATTACTGGTGCTGTATGTGACTTGAACCGCATATACATCGAAATAGTCTTGGATGCGTTGAATATTAATGCAAGTGTGCATTATACTTCAAAATATATTTATGGTCCAGCCATTGAAACCGCTATGACACTAACAACAAATTCTCAGCATCCTATGGAGCTGCTTAGATTACGGAGTTCGACCAATTGGGGAGTAGTGTATTGCATTTACCGTGACAAACAGTATTCTGGAAATAACAGAAAAGAAATTTGGTTTACAAATGTCCGCCTAGAAATCTGGGGATTAATTTGCCTCTCTATGTTCGTTGTAGGAGGGTTGCAAACGCTGTGCGAACATCAGATATCTTCATTAACATGTTGGATCTGCTTAGTTAAAATCATCAATAACTTTTTTCTTTCTATGCAAAAGTTTGTAAGGCAAGGTTATCCAAGTAATTTTGCATTCCTTGCAATTTTCGATCTCATGTTGGGGCTATTTTTAGCAGCGTATGAGAATTATGTTGCACTTGAACTTATAGCCCCTACGACAGAACCGCAGTTTGAAAATCTTGAGGAACTAATAACTAATAACTACACGCTACTGTTTGCCTTGACCAATGTGAAAACTGATTTTGATTTTTGGATTGAAGAGCAGTTCAGAAAACGAAATGCAGTCGTTGAAGAGGCAGAAGGAATTTTATGGGATAATCAGTTTATAAACAAATATGTAAAGAAACGTACAGATGGCACGAAATATGCTATCAGGTCAAATGTAATCATTCAAAAAACCATTTTAAATTTAGCTAACACAGTTTTGGGATACAAATATCCGTGCTACTTAATGATTCCAGAAGGAACGTCCGAGAATAACAAACCCATGTACAATATTGTATATTCAAATGTAAATCATGTGGTAGAGCGTGTAATTTCAGTATTAGAGGCAAGTGGATTATCCTCAGCAATCCAAACCGCCGATATCTCCTTGGCTGCATTTGGAGCAAGAATGGCTCATCGATTGATGAGGCTGGAGGATAATGATTATAAACAGTGTATTCCCGAAGCAACGTGCACTACTGAGGCGAATGATCGAATTACTCTGTCAAATAGTTACTTAGTCCTGAAGATTCTGCTGGGAATCGCTATTAGCACATTTGTAGCGTTTTGTGCTGAGCTGGCTTTTTCTAATTCAACGAAACTCGTACTTTGTTTAAAACGCAGCGCCTACATATTTCTACAAATCCCTGTTACTAAGATCAAAATGACGATCTTGTCCTACTTACTGACCATTAATAAAGGTGCGTTTAGGTTTTTACATTTTTTCATATGTTTTTATAACAAATCGTGTTTGTATTAACAAAGCTTTTTTTGTCCTAATTCTTACAGCAACGTATCTACAGATGAAAACTTGTAAGAAGCTATTATGGTTTTGTTTCAAAAAGTTAATCGATTCGGTAATCTCAAAAAAATAGTTAAACTTATACTCTTCGTTATGAAAACTCTTGGCCCTGTCACTCTCGGCTACATGTGTAGCAATGTGGATATACCCAAAACTGTTTTCTTTGCAACGGTCTCTGATGCAACTTCCCCGTAAGCGGCCCTTGTGAGGCAACTGTCCTTGAGAAACGAATATACCCAAGAATCCCCGGTTATAGGGAGAATCTACCGCCCTATACTCTCTCGAAATATCAAAGAGTACATATGCAGCGTACATAATTCTTAAGGGAGCAAGATTAGTGATCGCAGGATGGCTCGAACACGGCACAACCTAAAAGACTCGCAGGTTTCACGAAATAAAAAATGATGATCTGTTTCGCAAAGATTACCATCCTGTCGATGGCTTTCCATGTATTGTACTATACACCTCATGACTGTGTAGTGTGTAACGTTATCATTTGAATTTACATTTATTGGAATGAAAGCACTGAAAACTATTCGGCGAAGCTTATCGCTACCGCAGGACTCAATTACAATACATTAAACAGTCAATAACATACGGAATGTACCTCTTGTAAACGCGTAAAGATATGTCCCAGCTGAAGTCTTTTTAAGCTTAAAATAGCCATCTTTTCCAACTACAATAGGCTTACAGGACTTCCTGAATTTCATGATGAGTTTCTTTTCAAATTTAATCTCAAGTTTTAAGTGCTTCCATGATTTAATAATGTTTGCAAAATTGGCAGCGGTTTTTCCACCAATCGTAAGAGAAATTAGCCAAAGTGTTTGTGCGACAAGTGAACCCCAAATTAAAATAAATAATGATTCCCTATCGATATCATTCCAATGCCTGAACACAACGTAATTCGCAATCAGTCCCAACTTTCCCATTATAGTTTGCAAAGCTACAAGCAAAGGTCCTTCTAATTCCATAGCTGCTTTCATATACAGTTCTAATTTTCTGTACTCAAGACTTAGTACAAATGGTTTTCGAAGCGTATCCTTAGTTAAGTAAGTACCCTTGTCATCTCTAAATGCTTTAAACTCTACTGGTACAAACTTAATAAGAAATGGAATCAAGCTTAGCAAAACTCCTATAAACATTAAAGTGTGCATAGCACTTACTATGCAATACACATGTACGCATTTATAACCAGAAAGATAAGTGCCTTGTAATAATTGGATGCAAAAAGCGATCCAAACGTGGAGTACATGTTAACATTGCTATTGGGCCACACTATAAAGTACACTGAAAAAAGCACTCCGCCTCCTTGTGAAGTCAAAAAGTCCAAATACAACGCGTATTTCAGGTAAACGTTGTACTTTTTGATCCATGTGCCGGTTTCCGTCACATATGTTTCTGCAAGGCAATGCGAACAAAGATCTTATTAACAATATCAACATAACAAGCAGTGTAACGGTTACCTTTGAAATGCTTTAAGATTTTGAGAAACTCGTAAAACAAGTTTGACATTTCCTTTGGAAACACATTCAGTATGACAACATGAGCTACATTAGAAGTGAAAACCAAAGTTACTGCCCATAGAAAGTAGAAATCCACAAGAGGTCCGAATTTCCAGAGACACAAAGTTTCGCCAATCAAATGCACATAATACGGCGCGGTAAACAGTTTAAGTTTCCGAAACTGCGATACTCTTTTCTCGGTCGTAAACACTTTCTTCTGTTTGAAATTGTAGTCAATATTTGAGCTGTGCATTGCACTAGTGAAGTGAAAGATTGTTCCTACTGTCCTTAAGTTTTGTTTGTTAATCATTTTGCTAATGTGAAACTTACAACTTCCAAATTTCAAAACGAAATGGTTTTACATATTCAGATTTTATAAAAATCCACAAGTCTCTTAAGGAAGTAGAATTCTCGGTTTATTATGCAGCACACAACCTACATGACTAACGACAAGTATGGTTGGTAATGGCATTTAAACTAAATACCCGGTGCAGAGCGCAAGAAATACATTTATTTACATTATTAATATAATTGATGATATATTCTGTACGATAGTCTTTAAATTGAGTTTGGTATTTAAAGATTAAACTGCTTATTACAGAAAATTGAGGTTGATTATTTTTAATGTTTTCTGATATTAGTTTTCGATTGGCCTTAAATTTAAAATTGTTCGGCAGTTTACGCAGTTTAGTTTCTGGTAATAATAGACAGCCAATTTGTTAGGTAGTAAGGAATGAACTGAATCAGCCTTATACGGTAATGTCGGTAATGACATGGGATTTTGTCTCTAGAATTAACGATTATCCAGTAATCATCCACTATTTGTGAGGTTAAAAACAGTCTCGGCTTAGCACGAAAACCGGTTTGTCCATTTAGAATTACAAACCTGGTCGTCTGAATTTAGTTTCGGACAATTAGCAATGAATTGTTATACGTTGAAGAGTATTTTGATATGCTTGTCCATCTGGAGAGTTAAATTACGTCAAATGGCTTAATTCAGTTTGAATACTTAAACAAACAATCATATGTATAAAAATTTTGTTGTCCTTTACGACTCATGACTATTAACTTTTCTTATAAGAAACATTCCACTCCTAAGGTAGTAAGTTGAATTTGATATTGATTTCTTCAAGTGAATAGTGTAGAATCTTGATATCTACAATTTAATACATAAATGGCCTTCATTTATTCCACCTCTAACCTACTAACAATGAGTTTGTGATTTGAGTGTGTTGTACATAATTCTTCATGTACTTTTAAAACAAAACAGACACACTATCTAACAGTAAGTAACATCCGAAATGTACTTCTTGTAACGGAAAGAGATTTGCAATACAGAATTTAAGTCAAAAAGAAACGAACAGTCCGGGGTACGATCCCGGGCACACTGATATCCGGTCAGATGCTCTACCAACTGAGCTAACTGTCGCCTTATTGACAGTCCGTATGCCATCTCTCCTACCCGTTGCTCTGATTCACTCACGGTGACTACACTGCGGCCTCTCAACTATCCTACTCAAGTTACACTCCGCCAACAAAGCTGGAAATACTTAGAACCAATTACCGAAACCCTATAAGTGAGCTAAGCGGAGTGATATGTATTTACAGTAAAGCAGGGATAGTGAGTAGGGTGTATAATGGATATTAACAAGAGTGCCGTCCCACTCTCCCTAACTAAGGCTAACCAACACACACGAGATGTCTAATAGCTACCCTATTATCGAAGACCCTATACCACAGGTAGTCCCGGGTTTCGGCACCATGTAACGGCTAGGTTCTGCTGGGCTGAATAAAGTCCTAGCGTCCTGTGGGATGACCGCGCAGGAGGGTAGACTTCCTCAATTTCGTGACAGGGAAATAAACGCTTGAATTAATGCACGAAGGAGTACATAATAAAAGGAATTATTTATTGGTAATAACTTGGGGATTCCACGTTATTAAAGAGGCAAGTTGAGACATTAGAAGTAATACAACTTGGAAACAGAATGTCGCAACTCAAGAGCATTAGACTGAACAACTTAATCTTGTAATAATTAATCTTAGGTTGGACCCGGAAGAGAGGCCAGTCTATTAATCAGAATATTAGATTAATTACAAATGAATGAAACTCACATCTAGGGAGTAATAACCTAGAATGACACAGTTAGAACCAATATAAGAGGAGAAATACATTTATCTGAATTCTCCAATTTTTTTGAAGTCCATATATGCTACGCTAGTGCATTCTCCTGATTCCCACCGATTTCTCTGAAGTCCCTATATGCTACGCTATTGGGATTTCTCTGAATTCCACCTATTTCCCAGAAGTCCACACACTCTACTTTGTATGGGGATGGTGAGGTGAAGATATGAAGATCTTCCTCTGTGGACGCAAAGGTGGACATGGTGAAAATATCATGATTTATAATTGATATATTTCCCTGACTACATGTTTGATTAAGTTCATACTTAACATAGTTAATCTACGTATATTAGGGATTGTAGAAATGTAATTTCTACTTATACTCAAATTCGCATATTGAGACTACACATTATTATGTGGAAGGCTCCATAGATCTTTGACTATTTCATGTCGAAATGTTACACTCCCCTTCTTAAAGATTACTTATGGGTAGTAACGGACATAAAGTAATTAACTCTAAGTGTATAACTATTGATTATGCTACCTCACATATAAGTAATGAAAAATTGATACTACCCCTTGCGAATGTATATGGCTTTTCCAGAATTATTGAGATGCCTTAGGCAGAAGATGACCTTTATAATTGTATATCAAAATTAGAAAAGAAAATACTGAAGTTAGTTAAGGCTAACCTCATTAATAGCGACAATTATAAGGATAGTCTTAGGAAAACGGAAGAAGTACCAGATTTCACAACATACGCCAGCCAGCCATCATATTTGCGGAATTATGTTACTATATAGTGAAGAACTAAAATATTATTGAGCTCAAGCGTCTAAAGACCTTCGGAATGATGTTGGGGGATACAGACAGGGTTCCCAAGAAGAGGATTTATAGGATACTGATACTTCTGTGAGTGGATATGCTGGAGCTCGAAGACTTTAATTATAGAATTAGTGCATTCCACTCTCACTGTCAGTTCCCACCACAGGAGGCTTCGAAGAATAACGTAATCATAGCCACTGCTGTGGGCTTATATGAAAGTATAATTAGTTTAAGGTGAGACAAGGTTAAGGAAGTCGCTAAACGCTAGGAAACCAAAACTAACCTCTGCGATAATCATTAATCGCTCTGCAATCTGGAGGATCTTTGCCCCCTAAACCATAAACGATGCCTAACTGGAATACAGAATTCTGAGTTGGTCATCTTATCCCTATTTCTCAAATGAAAATGTGAGAAAGCCACATCCATGAGCGTCGATGTTTTGATACGCGATACACCCCGATTGGAATGAAACACAACCTTATCATCTAATTGACACATAAAGTACTTATCATATCGGTGGTGGGATGCTGAAGGAAGTTCAAGTTTATCTCCGATGTCTTCGATGAGAGAAGTATCTGCGAGAATAGTGGAACTAAATGTGTGTAGTTGGTGAACGATTGTAGAGAAAAACGAGATCGCTTGTGTTCCACCATCGAATGGGAATCCTAATTGGGACGTCCCGAAGTCAGTGGAGGAAGCCTCTCCTTCACGAGACGTAGAAAAGGGTGCGGCTTCCACCCGTATTTTAGCAGCAGAAATTGGCTGCCTTCTTTGGGTCCTGGTGTCTCCTGGTCATCTTTCACCCATTCGTTGGTCGTCACCTCCAGCAGGATCCCCTAATACGAAAGGCAAAGTATTAGGATGTGACACTTCAGCATTAAACGTCGTCTCCGTGAATATGCATGGGAGAATATCACGGCTACTTCGGTTGTTTTGAAAATACAACAAGGGCAACCCGTCCTCAGGAACCTGAAGGGTTCTATCTTGCACAACTTGATCGAGTTTCCAACCCGGAGAATTTTGGATGACGTTTGAGAACACCTCTGTTGTCCATGACTCAAAGCAGTCCCTTGGACATAAATCGACCTGATGGGTCAGTAGCTTTGGACCAAGACCACGAATTTCAGACCTGTCTGATTGCACATTATTTGTGCGCGTAGAGTCAAACTGAACATTCAATGCCCATGAATTTGACAAAAGGTCTAAATGGGACCAGTGTTCACTTACTGGAACACTGGGCCACTGGGGTTACCCGATAAGTCAGAATTTTAGATGTCAGGGAGAGCGTCGGTGCTGTTCCAGACAGGAAAGACGTTGCTGGTCTTCCAGGGCTCGTCCTGTGAAAGAACGAGAGTCGAAGGCAGGTCATCCTTCACGTCCAAAGACTTTTCAGACGGTGGTTCTTCTCGGAAATCTAGGACCCACGTTGACGTTTGTTGCCAACAATCAGAGTCCACAGGGTCATCTGACGGCGAGGGCTGAGGAGGAAGGAACTTTGGGCCTGCCGTGTCATTGGATTTATCCAGCGTGATTGACTAGACGGTCTCGTTCAGAGTTTCCACAGGTTTCATCGGTGGGCTCAGGTTCAGAATTATCATTGGGCGAGGTGGCTTTTGTGGTCGATGAAGTGGATGCCACAGGGGAAAGCAATTTTCCTGAATCTCTGGTGAAACCATTAGATGAAACCTTGCACACAATATTAGAGTGATGGACCTTTGGTCGCGTGTCGACATTAAATTGACTAGGAAAGCCTACGAAGTCCTCAATGTCCGTTTGAAACATTGATCGAGGCCGAAGGAGTAGAACATACTGTTTGTTTTACTTCTGTATTTCCTCCTTTTCGGCGATTCTTCTCGCAGCTTTTGAAATCCTGACGGCCTTCTCTGAGGCCACCGGAGGAATTCTCGTACCCGCTGTCCCGTTTGAGACCGTGGAAATGGCAGGAGCTGAATGCAGGGCTCGTATGAGTCCGAACATGATCCAGGCACAGGTATCCTGAATTATGATAATAAGGAAGAGCACAAACCTTATTAACAATAAGAGCATGATTGTGGTGGCAGCCACAACAATCATCCAAAAGAGGGCCAAGATGACCAATGTTGTGGACATCTCCTTGAACGTCTCGTAACCAGTCGCAGAGCTGATTGAGACGAGGGTTCCGGCGACAACGGAGACCGAAGCCACGGGATGATCCCTGAATGGTGGAGGAATGACCAACATGATCGTGGACGCGCGACGCGTCTTCCTAACACCAGCGTTGCGAAGCAGTCAGAAGCAGCTCAGAGGTTGTCTGCGCCATTTACCAGTTGGGTAATCTGCACTGTCGCACAAAAGTCACAAAATCGCAGCACAGAGGGTTTCGGCACCATGTAACGGCTAGGTTCTGCTGGGCTGAATAAAGTCCTAGCGTCCTGTGGGATGACCGCGCAGGAGGGTAGACTTCCTCAATTTCGTGACAGGGAAACACTATCTAACAGTAAGTAACATCCGAAATGTACTTCTTGAAAACCCATACAAATATTTAGCAGCAGAAATCCTTTTCATTTTGTAATACCCATCCATCCCAACTACAATTGGTCTGCACGACTTTCTAAACTTCCTTATAAACTTTCCCTCAAATTTGTTTCCCACCTTGACATACATCCATGAATAAACTATATCTACAAATTGCTTAGCTGCTTCCCCACCTAAAGTAAGAGCAATAAGCCAAGCTACTTGAAGAAACGTTGATCCTAGTAATAGAACGAATAATTCCTCTGAACTAGTTTCATTTCTGTGTCTTATCACAACGTAATTTGTCACAAGTCCCAATTGCCCCATAATTCCTTGCAAAACAACGAACAGTAGGCCAACTATTTCCATCCCTGCCCTAAAGAGCAACTGGATTTTTTTATATTCCCTAATCAGTACCAAAGGCATTCTCAACTTGTCACTGGTTATATATTTATATTCTGCATCTGTCGACACTTTAAACTCCCGTTTTATAAACTCCATCACAAAAGGCATAAACATCAGAATACCTACTGACATAAGCATAGTCTGTGCGATTGTGATAAACCAGAAAATATTATACATATTTATCACAACGTACAGTAATATTTTCTGTCCAAACGAACTACAAAGCCATCTCAAGCTTGAGTACATATTAGTTTCATTCGAAGGAAAGAATAAAAAGAACCCGGAGGAAACTGTTAAGCAACCTAAAATTCCCCCTGGACTTGCATAAATTGCCCACTTCAGGTACAAGTTGTACTTTTTGATCCAAGTACTCTTGTTTGTCACAAAGGTTTCTACAAAAACAGTTCAAAAGAGTGTAAGCCAAATTTTCTAATTAACTAAATGTATTTCCTACCATCAAAGTACTTTAAGAGAAAGTTTGTCGTTTGACTCTGAGAGAACTTTATGTGGAATACCCTTTATTAACATAACGTCTATAGAAGTCCACTCCAAGGGCATCAATCTCAAATGAGACTATCTGCATAATAAGATGATGTTATCTTTTTCTGCAGATAGTTGACGTGCAAATACCAAATAATAATGAAATATTAAATAGACTCCACTCTAGCATGTTCATTACGGACTGGAATTTAAAAGTTTAATCCGATTTAATTCTACAGAATGAAAGCATTAAACATTCAAAATATCCGAAGGTCTAAAACATTAAAGCACCGGTGCTCCTTTGCAATCGAAAAGTAGGAACATATCACAAATGTATTATTGATTTCGTTAGAAAGTCGATATTTAAGCTCTTACAGATAAAATAGTTTATAAATATGTTAAATAGATACTGTAACTCCAGGGATTAAATGTGACATTTAAAGTTCTTACGTACGGGTAGCACATAGTTAGCCTTAACGATATATATGACACATGTGTACTTTAAAATAGTTACCACGTCTTTTCAACTAAAGCAAAAATCTTGCTTTACTGTTGCAAAATGACCGGTTCTGCATAGTGGTTAGTTTCAAGTGGAAGACGTATTGACGATTAAGGCGTACATACGCTTATGGTGTCTTAACCCAGGTCATACTATCCCGCAAACTTTATAATGTAGTTCGTTTGTGTGATTGTTAAATTCTGATACATGCAGAAAATCACAAAACATTTATATACTAGTTTAATATTGCAAAATGTCTTGTTTATTTTTACAAAGTAGAAGCTTTGCATCACGCCATAATTTTAACCTATTTCATAAGTTTTGCATCACACGGTTTGTGCTGCGTATCTTAGAAACTTTGCAGCTGATAATTTTCCAGACAATTTTAAGCTAAAAAGAAATGTAAGAATTGGTACTATTATTTAACTGTATGTTATTACGGGTTCTAATAAATTACTAATTCATAAACTGCATCGGAAATCATCAATGACTTACAAGGATAGATCTTTACCCTACTTGTTGGTGTTGATGGGCAGATGCTGCAGCTGTTCGAGAACTACTTCACTGGAAGGAGCATATCCGTTCATAACGGAAAAGGAAAGTCTGACTACCTTAATATTTCTAC
>JAQGAB010001745.1:0-14719 GCA_034696565.1 Isotomurus graminis
CGAGTTCCAGCAAAGACTGCGCCGTATCCACCTTCCCCGAGGGGCTGACTAAAGTCCACGTCGTAGTCACGGAGGAAATCTTCGTTTGACCGGAAGTCTGGATTAAAACAAAATATACGTTGACTGTTTTAATTTAATCTTTCTTTCTGTACGCTTTTTAATTTCTTTAATCTCACCAAAGACATTAGAAGGAGGAGAGCTGCTTGACGTCATTTGCGGTTGGAGAAAGTAGTGAAGTCTGCTTATATTTCGAATGTTCCACTGGTTTATTATGTAAATTAATTAGTTGAGTTTGTACTTAATTGCTGGAGAAGTAAGGGAAGAGTGTGTGTGAAACGTTTAAAGGAACGTTGAATACTGACGAATAAGTAGAAAAGAGTGTTGAGATCTAAAAGAGCTTGTCGTCCATTTCCTAGGTGGTTAAATGTTCATACTATGGAAAACTTTAAGTAGAAGAGAGGATTTGAAGTTACTGCATGGAAGTATTAAGTCACCGGCCAGTTGAGGGAGACGATGATTTCTTCAAAGGGACTTTTGTGTTCCTAACTGATGATGACTCATTTACTCAGAAGCTTTTGCTCGAAGGTACCCTTGAGATGAGTCATTTTCTGGGACCCTTTCATCATCCACCACAGTTAAGCAGAATGCATTTAGACTATCAAAAGGTCCGAGTTGGCGAGAGACACACTTCATTCAAGTGACGTTAAAACCTTCTTGGGTAGAATAAGAAGTGTTTGAAACCAAATTCCGGTTTGATGACAAGACTGACGCTGGGGACACTTGTGGATTTGATCCGATGAAAGTAATCCGTCATTTGAAAAGTAATTAGGTGAATAATGCAAGGAACCAAGTTTTATTAAACGAATGAGGCTTAAGTTAAGAATTGTTAAGAAATCACTCTGCCCTCCAATTAAGTAGATAGCCCAACAAAACTCCTCAAACTCTGTTCAAACTCCACATCTCTCAGCTTTCGTTTCAATTCCTGGTTTTCGTTTCTCAGTTGTTTAATGTGTTCCACAGCCTTGTAAATAGTAATACCTTTGGTTACTTTCCTTGGTATGAGTCTGAAATGAATCAAAAATCTTATTCTTAGCAAGATTGGCCTTAAATATTTAAATGCTACACACAAATTGACTCACAGATCTTCGTGATTGAAAACCAATGGCCTGAGCTCTTTTAATCCGGCGTTAATTTTTTCTCTTCTTCGTTGCTCAACTGCAAGAACAAATGTTAAACTTTACACGTTGCTTTACGTAATTGGCTGAGAGTCTAAATGTTTACGGACAAGACACAACTGACAACAGTGGTTTCTATTTGGTTCACAACTTGAATATTTCATCTACTTACTTGTGTTGTGCTTATCTTTCTTTATTCTTTGACTTGTCAAATTCATACGATGAGCCACTTTAGTAGACGCTACGCAAGGAGTCACTGCTCCTGCTGCTGCTACTTGGTCAGTGAGGAATCCTCTTTGTCCAGTCAGTTCATCTGTCCGTTCGGGCATTTGCTGGTTCACCTGTGAATCGTCGTAACAAGGATGTTCAGTTCCTTCCATTCCGTACGAGCATACGGTTGAGTTCGGTGGAATCGGATGCAAAGAAAGCCTCTGGAACTGACACATGTCAATAAGAATGAATATGTCCTTTGGAAACTGGAAAGGAATATTTGTATCATTACACTTTGTATTGAGTCATCCGCACTGGAGATTGAAAAGCATCCAGTGTCGGTACTGTTGAAGCTGCTGCTGTGGAAGTCGTTAAAGCTGACAAGTGGCTCTGAAACTGTGTTAAGAGCGTTTGTCGTGTCCATAACATCGTTTACATCCTTAAATAATGGAATATCCATTGGAACTGGAATGCATTTAATTTAAATAATATTGAGTTGATCTTATACGTGCTGGAGAGGAGTATGAATATTCACACCTGGATAATAATCTGATGTTTGAGAGGTTGGATTCCATGGGATGATACTTTCAGCAAGTGTTCCTTGAATTGGGGCATCCTGCTCCTGGGATGGATAAGAGTTTAATGGATACTGGAACTGTCCACCTGTCTCCCTTAATGTTCGTTCACGGTCCAACTCTTGTTTCGTCTGGAACCGGAGTTGATGGCTGGAAGAAAGGTACCATTAGTAAGATTGTAATCGGACTTTGATTCGTATTGTTAAGCATTAAGGTTTTATACGTTGAGTTTAAGTTTCAACTGTGTGAATGAAAAAGTATTTTAAGGATCTATGAATGTGTTAATGCTTAAATAAGAATGTGTGGCGATATGAGACGATTACCTTCTTCGATTTGAGCTGAAGGAAATCGGACATTTCTGTTGATTAGATGACTCCGGAATAGTAAACGTCGCAGAGAATGAAGCCAACGGCGTCTGCTGATTGTTTCCCTTTAGTGAAGGATCATTTCCACTGTCCATTGTTGAAACTCTGTGTGTGTTTCAGGTGCAAGTGCTTCTGATTGAAGTGTGTGAATTGAAATGTGTACGATGACCGTCTCTGTTGGAGTCTTAAGGAACTTTGTGACACAATGCGAGAAAGAAAATTCTGTGTTCACGTTTCTTTAAAGACTAGAAGCTTGCACAATAAGCGAATGTGTGATTCGAATCTGCTATGATGACCTAATTATCCATGGAATACATCTCCATGCTTTTCTTGGGGTGGACTTTGAGTAATAAAAGATATTGACAACTTTGGCAGGAAATATTTTATGGAGAATCCGTGCCTTATCTTCTATTAAAAGGAAGAAGGGGTCAGAAATAAACACAAGAAGAATAAAACATATTCCTCAAATGTGTGAAACATCCGAATTAGTCATCCGATTTGATTGCTTTTGTGCTGAGTAGTTGAAGTTGATGAAATTACTCCACAGAGCTTATTACAGGAGACATGCAGAGAGATCAACAAAATGCATTGTGTGTTAATTATTATTATCAATCCCAGTGGAATTTTGAGGTTAGATTGAACAGATTCTGCATACGTTTAAAGTTCTTCTTTATTCACACATTTCCAAGTAAATGAAGAGGATGAAATAGTAGAGGAAAATGTTAATACAGTTATGTGGGTAGACGGATATGGGAACGAGGATGAGGAGGGGAGATAAGGCTGCTCTCGTTAGTCATAGTCAGATTAACAAAACGACTCTGTTTATAAAGTGTAAGAAATCTTGATGATTTAGTGTGACAGAATTGTGTTCAGATAGACTTAATAAAACTTTGTTTCGGAGACGTTGGATCTCCATTTGATTGAACGAGTGGAGACTACGCAGTAAAGACACTCTGGTGATGAGACTCCAATTCATATGCCACAAATGTATTTCGACAGGCTTAATGTGTTTGGTAAGGATCTGAGCAATTCATTTATTTTTAAAACAATTATTCCAAGTCACGAGGAGGATTTGCATACAATTGGGCTCAACAGACTTTCGTGTACTTTCGGTTTCTGCGGCCATCGGAGGCTGAGGAGGCAGCCGAGGGAGAAAGTAATGAGGAATCCGATGAGTGAGTACCAAAGGTAGGAAATCCTGTACAAGTAAAAGTACTCATTTTCTTCCAGCCTGGAATCAACAGTTGTTGGCTTTAGGTAAAAAGGTTCTATTGGAATTTATAACCTGGCTGGATAGTGGCTTACTGAATGGAAGATGACACTGGACACGTTGAGTTCCAGGAGAAACTGCAGTTCTGTTCTTCTCCAGGAGAAATTCGAATTACAGGTGGTTTTGGCTTTCCAAAGCTTATCCACAAACCAAATGTCACTGCGAATATGAAGGAAGGCACGGCTGCCTTTTCACTTGCGAAGCGAGTAAGCATTCCTGGAAGTCACATCCAGTTTAGATAGTTTAAGGGTATTGCATGGTGGATATGTTTGACAGGTTTAATTAAGATGGTTTGAGGTACCGAGTGAAAAAAGGCCGAGAATGGGACCACCGACAACCCCAAAGATGGTCATTGCAGCGGTGAGGACGCTTGTGAACAGTTCGGCTACGAAAGCCATTCCAATTGCGATGAGTCCAAATGCTAAAGCGAGGATTTTTGTCAGTAGTGCCAATTGAGACGACGTCAAAGGCCTCCGGCTACTCAGCAACGGCTGTTAAGAAACGTCGGAAGGTTTAAGAAACTGTGGAAGTTAAGATATTGACATTGAAATGGAAACTTACTTGCAGGAAGTCTTCGAGTGTAACAGCAGCAAGGGAGTTGATGGCTGTGGAGATTGTGGAAAGCGAACCGCTCATTAAACCCGCAATAAAGAATCCAGTGAGTCCAGGAATGTCTTGGAACTCTTCCGACACGAACAAAGGAACCAACTGCCAAAGAATTCCAAAAGGAATTCAATTCACCTCATTGAACTTGATTAATGGATGGATGGATATCCTGGTGACCTGATCCGATTTGCAGATTCTTCCGGACATCAGGGGATCGCAAGTTCTGAACTTGGCGAAGATCAGGAGTCCCATGAATCCCACGGAGAAGCTGAGGACCACGACAAACACGGAACTCACAAGGAGACTTTTCCTGGCGGATTCAATCGTTCTACAAGACGTATTTACGCAGGGTCAATTAGTAATGATGGAATTTCCTTACGCATGATAATTAAGAAGTTGACGAGCACCTGAGAGTTCGGAGTCTTTGAATCTGCGCTTGATTAACGGCGTGGAGACTGAGGAAAGTGAAAAGACCTCCGATGAGAGTTCCCCATACGGTGTGTCTCGTCGTTGGATCCAAATCCCAACTGGAATTCACAAGAAAGCCCTTAGTTTCTAATTAATTATAGTAGTTTATTAACTCAATAGTGCCTAATTACTTGAAGAATTCAATGTGACCGGTGGAATGAGCGACAGAGAAGACTTCAGAGACGGAAGGACCTCCCCAGAGTCCTTTGATGATCACAGCGTACACGGCGAAGAACATGAGAGTTCCTTGCAGCAGGTCTGTCACTAAAACAGCTTTGATTCCCCCAATGGCAGAGTAAAATGTACAGGAAAGTCCAACACTTAAAATCGCAGCGACCTTGCTGACTCCAGTGACCGCAGAGATCGCTAACGACGGAGCGTAGAGAACGACGCCCATGTAGAGAGTCATCTGCAGGGAAAACGCTGTGGCCGCTGCGAGTCTCGCTGCAGATCCAAAGCGTAAATCTAAATACTAAACAACACTTTCTTAATTAGGAGAAAGGATATCTACAAGCTTGTGACATTTTGGTGATTATCTTTACCTGATAAACGCTTATCTTTTCTGTATTTCGAAAAAAGACGGGAAGGAAGACGTAGTTGACGATAGGAGTCCCGATGACGTAGCTGAAGTTGAGCAACAAGTATTGAGTCCCGTATAAATAAGTCTCTGAAGAAGTTCCCAGGATCGTGACAGCTGAAATGAAGCTGGTCATCAATGACATTGTCACTGGAGTGGAAGACATGTCTCTGTTCGCCAACATGTACTCCTGCAACACACAGGTCAACACAATCTTTAAGGATTAATCTCCTTGAGGATTAATGTGTGGACTCCACGCACCTCAACAGTCTTCTGACGTCCTCCACTGAAGTGGAAATAGATTCCAATTGAAATGGAGACCAGGAGGAATGCAGCGAAAACAACATAGTCCCAAGCAGACAACAAATCGTCCATCTTTAGATTTCTTAAGCGTTGATTTGTACTTTAAATGTCACGGAAGATAAAAACAAGTCCAGTTGAGGTGAATGGAAGTCTGGAGATAAGAATTCAGGCCACTCAGCCCATTTCCAATAGTCTCCGTCCTTCCTGCAACAAATTCAAATGTTATTTGATTCCGGTGGGTTACTTAATTTAAAATTAATTTATGGCATCTCTCAACAGACACTTGATATCCAAACTCAGTTTAGTAAACAATTAAGTATCAATTTCAATCACCAACCATCCCATGCAACTCCACGAACACACTTAATTTCCATACAAAAAGAATTACAATACAGAGACACGAGTATAGGAACTTCATCTTCGATGTCTTTAATACTTCAGTTGTATTGGAATCACATGAATAATTCTTTAGTCTTGTAGAAATTGCTTGACTATTTGGTCCACAAGGTCCATGTGGTTCACTGTGGCTTTGGGATTGTCCACCAAGTTGTAATGAGCTGGGACGACTGGGCTGTTCCAGAACTGCTTTCCGATTTCCTGTTTCTTCATTTCCAGAGTCCCTGGAACGTCTGTCTTCCCATGGAAAGCTTCTTTTAAAGAGAAGGAATCGTCAAGCAACTTTTCCGTGTCTGGAAAGCTTCCACTGAGTTTTGCTAAAGTGTCTGCAAGTCGGACGTAATCAGGATGAGGGAATTGAGGTCGAGGGAGTCGGTTTCTTATTTCTTCTTCTACCTTTAAACCTTTTTCCATCTCCTCCTGCATTGATTCAAACAGCTTTTAGCATTCCAGTAATTTTCTTGTTATTAATTAAATTGGAATATTGGAACTCACTTTGGAAGGAAGCTGAGCTTTTCCAGCGACAATCCTGGCAGCATATCTGGCCTGCTGTTCCATCACAGCGAAATCCGGTCCTTTGTAAAGTCCCACAAAGAACAATCCATGGACTTCAGGGTGAATCATCTCGTGGCAAAGGATCACAGGTTGAATGCGATCTTCAGGGTCGTAGCGAATCTTCTCCAGAACTTTCTCCCCAAGAAATCCAATGTTCGGTTTGAATCCAGTGGCCCAGAGAATGACATCCACTTGGATTTCCTTCCCATCCTCCAGAATCACAGAATCCTTAATGACTTCCTTCACTCCTCCGACCCTCAGGGGCACCAACTGGTCCTCCTTGACTTGTCTCACGTAATCATCTGAGATTACAACATTCACCCAGTCCTCCAGGTCTTCTCCAGCTACTTTCAACTCTTTCACTTCCTGTTGGGCTTCACAGAACTTCTGGAGTCGCTTGTTTCTAGTAATCCTCGCTTCCAATGGATCAGGCACTTCGTCCCGTTCGTCCCCATCCACTTTGGCGTAGTAAATACTTCGCTTGTGCCACAAAAGGTCAATTGGAATCCGCCCTCCAGTTTCATTTGCTTCCAGGTAACGTCGTAGAATCCAAAAAGGCTTTCTGAACACGTGGAATGTCTTTTCTGTGTACTTTGCCAAGTCTGCAGCGATTTCTACTCCACTGAAACTCCCTCCGATGACGAGGACCTTAAGATTCTCAAAATCGTTGCCATTTCTGTACTCCCGGCTGTGAAGAACTTTTCCAGGAAACATGGTCAGCCCTGGAACATCTGCTGGAATACTTGGAACATCAAAGATCCCTGTGGCTACTACAACTGCATCAAAGAAGTCTTCCAGAGCTTGTCCATCCTTCGATTTCCACGTGATTCTCCACTTGGAATTTTCCAGGAACGTTACTTCTTCCACTTGACAGTTAAACTTGATTTTCTCTCTTATTCCAAACTTGTCAACATAAGCGTTGAGGTATTCAAAGACTCCTCCCACAGATGGAAACATTTCGACATCTTCAGCCCACTGGAAGTCACCGAAGGTCGTGGAGAATTTGGAAATGTTGGTGTGCATTGAGTGCCAGACGCATCCTGTCGCAGGATTCCACACGCCCCCCACAGCCCCCACTTTCTCAAACACCACCACCTCCACTCCGTTCTCCAACAGTTCCTTCGCTGCAACGAGTCCTGAGGGACCTGCACCAACCACACCTACTCGTCTACTACGCCCCTTCTCCATCTTAGTCACCCTAACACTTAATTAAGAACTACCACACCCCCTTTTAAATACACCCAAGAGAAAACTATTGAATGAATTATTGCTTACTTACACTTACAAAGCATATGTGACAGGCAGTCTAGTCTGTGTACTTCCTGTATCCTGTTGAATCGAGCAGAGAGAGAGAGAGCAAAGGTCAATCAGTTAAATTCTATCACAGAACTTAATGTAAATTAAACAGTGAGTCATTTAAACTTAAACGATAAGAGATTAAGTGACAAACAATAAAGGTTGTCAACAAGTAATCAACAAAGAAAAACCGGTAAGCGGAGTTAATTCCGAATTCGGGAAAACGAGAATTCCCGCCACGGAGAATTCGGAAAGCTAGTGAGTGAAAATCAGCTGACCACCTGTTTTTGTTTTCATCCACTCCACGTGCTTCAGTTCTTTTCCTCTAATTCCCGTCCCCCGCTTCCCCTAAGGTCACGACCTATTCAGTCCCCCTCTAAATGGCTGGGTCAAGAACCCTAGAACTCTTCAGGAATTTTGTGGGGACGTGGATCCTCAGGAGAAGTCTTGGAAGTGCTGGAAATGGAAGTGGAATTGCCAAGTTCTGTTATTCTGAAGGAATTGAAGAGGATGTCCTGAAGTACAGAGAAGACTTGGAAGTGACCTACACAGGAAATGGAGGGACCCTTACGAAGGGAACAGCCTGGAAGGAATACATCTACACGTACGACAGGAGGAGAGACAAGATCCTCAAGAGTTTTAGTGATGGGAGACACTTTTACGAGTTGAATTTGACCTTTAGGCCGTGCTTAGAAGACACTGAGGTTAGTGAAGGTCACGAAAATGGGTTCTCAGCTTCTGCCGAAGGGGATCATTTGTGTGAAAAGGACTTATACAGCGCCTCCTACGAGTTTCCCTTGGATAGAAATCAGTTTGTATTAGGTTACGACGTGAAGGGACCTGAGAAGGACTATGTCATCCGATCGGAGTACCTAAAGGTCACCACGTGACCTCTCGCCACTCTTTTATCAAAGGTTCGGGACCGTTCCAATACTTATGATCAAATAGTCTATCTATCAACGAATTTACAAGACTTATAACTGGTACTTTGTTGTGTACAGATTACAGAATTCCAGATCTACTGGAAAGGAACTTTTGCCTTCGTCCCCCTTCCCCCTGAATCTTTCGATGACCTTTTTTGATTGCAATTAAGACTGTGTGAACTTTCATTCAGTTAGTAAGCTGATTAAAACTAAGATTTGTAACAGTGGAACTGACAGTGGAATCGTTGGATTATATCTTCTTACTTCTGATCTAATCAAAGTGTTTATTACTTGAGGCTTTAGTGTTTAAACTTTAACCTTGGTGTACATGGGGTGAAAGCAAGGAGATAGAATGTATTCTGGAGACTTAATGTACTCCGCGATGCCTGGAAGGGCTTCAAACGCCTCCCGGAATTTCCTGAGGTTCGGATAAGCCTCAAAGTAGTTAGCCTGGTACTTGTTGAATCCATACATCACTTCGTGCAGAAGAAAGTCCACGTATGACAACTAGTTAAGTCCCAGTCATTGATGACCTTAATTCACTTAAGTACCTATCCATTTTCCATTTAAGTCGCAAGTGTCTCACCTGGCCAAGCACAAACTGTTTTGACCCAATGAACTTCTCCAGCTGCTCAAACTTCTTTGGGGTGTTGTTCTCCAAGTTAGCAATCAAATCCGGCTGCACAAACCTTCAGTTACAATACGCTCTTCTTGAAGGTCAAAGATTAATAGTTTGTACCGTGTCCCCGATAAGTCGCCTGATAAGCGCAAACCAAACATCCCACAGGACATTTTCAACCATCTCCGCCTTCTTCAGACTTCCAGCGTCCTTTGGCATCAGCTGAGGACACTTTTCCCTCGCGACGCTCTTCAGAATAGCTCTCGTCTCCGTTAAAGACTCTCCTCCTTCCTTCCAATACGGCAACTAATAGTCCACCACACACATTAAGCCCCACCCAACCACTTTACTATTTATTAATTGTTACATTAGGAAATTCAAGTCCCAAGGTGAACTTCTCGCTGGCCCAAGTCTCTTGTCCCCCAGCGTCAATCTCATAGAACTTTTCCTGGATCTCAACTCCAGCGTAGGCGCACAGTGTCCTTATGGGCTGAGCAATCTGATCCACGCACAACATCTTTAATAGGCTTCATGACCTTTGAAAGTGTAAGTCTCTTCTTACCCCACGCAGTCGCCAGTAACCAAACACAGGTTTATTAGACATGTTGTATTCCTCCGGAGTTGATTGATTATGGTGAGTGTCCTTCAGCTTCCAGAAGTTGAATGGCCACTGGACAACTTCGCCTGGACATACTGCCCAGCAGACAGCAGATGAATTCGCTCATAAAAAGCCACTGGATATACACAGACTCCCGAGATTTGACCTTCACCACCTCATCATCTCCCACCTCATAATGAATAATCATTTGTACATCTGCATCTCCCATACTGACCCATACATACAATCAGATGAGATTATCGAAGGTGGATCTCCATACATATGGTCTCAAGCTCTAGGAAGTATCACGTTTGTTTTAAACAGGGATGAGTTAAACTTTTAGAGGAAATGAGACACTTAAAAGTGAAGGAAGTTTATTGAGTGGAAATACTTTGGTTGTGTTTAACTACAAATGAGTTTCGGATCTTCATGCTCACAGTCTTGAGTGAGTAGTAGTTGCCTGTCCAGTGGTACCAAATTATTCCTGTCCCGAATTCGTTCGACCCGTTAGAGTCTTCTCGGCCATACACGCCATTCAGATTTGACTAGAGACACGAAGATACTTAATATACAAGTGGATTAAATGTCCAGGAAGGTTGTGAGTACCTCATGACATCCGTAGTACCACCAAGCGCCCTTCCACATCTGCGCGCAGTTCCTGTGTGGATCCGTGTCGTGGTCGTTGTCTTTTGTGCTGAATGCCATTCCGTCGTGTCTCGATAGGGAGTCTCCTGCAAGTAAAGAAGCGTCTTGAGATCCCAAGATAAGAAGGAAGGTAAGGTGAAGTTACCAGCATTTCCGGAGTATCCTGAGACAGTGAGACGGTAATGATTAGCCGAGTCTTCAATACGGAAGTGGCTGTAGAGGGCCACCCGTCTCTCACCTCCCCAATTGGTCATCTCGATTCTTAGCTCCTGATCTCCCAGGGCACAAAGAGCCGCTGTGTTGTCCAGTCCTGGAAGTCAATTAAGTCTTGGATTGACCTCAACGAGCCCTAAGTCCTAAGATTAAGTGTAAGAGCTTTACCGAGCCAGAAGTCTTGTTGGAGAGACCCAAATCCATGTTGGTACTCTGTCCAGTTCCTGTAGAAGTCCTCACGTCTTTGGCCAGGGGGAAGGGGATATCCCCGTCTTTGTATTGTCGTCCAGCCACCCCCACTGGTCTCCATGTCGCACAACACCTGAAGAAAGATATTTAGAAGGACACGAAGGATCAGATGGTTATTAAATACCTGTAGCGGAGTATCGTTAGAGTTTGGGAATATTGTGTACTTCCTCGCAGTTCCAGTGTCATTCCTGAGTAGACGGATTTCGGAACAGTCTTTCGGTCGGACTGTACTTCATAAAGAGAGTAGATTGAGTTAAAACAGTTCACAGATTCTTGTTCTTTATATTCGGTAGAGTGGAACTTACTTGTTCGCTAAAGAAATATGAGAGAAGCTTAAGTTATTGGGAATCAGAGATTAAGTTAAGGCTGTACAGACCTTCATGGTTTCCTCGTCCATAGTTCGCATCAGTAGAATCTGCGAGATGTTCATTCTGGCCAAGTCTGAAGACAACTTGCTTATCTACACAAGCGAAACGCTTATTAATTCATTAAACAACAGCTGAATAGAATAGATTACACATCGATTTACTTGTTGCTTTTGGGATGAAATCTCGTTAGTGAGATTGCTCAGCATTGTCCGGACTCTGACGTCATTCTCTAATGGTGTCACTCCACCTCCACTGCTTTTGGCTGGATTGAATTCCGTCGTAGACTTTATTAGAAAGTGACTAGGCATCTTGTCCAAGAAATAAAAGACTGTGAGCAAAGGTACAAAGGAAACAAAGCTTTGAGTACCTTTGGAGAAGAGTCTCTGGTGTCTGTGAGGGCCGAGGGTGATGGGAGAGACGCTAAAACTGGCTGGGTAGGTTGCTTAATGTCCCCTAAAGTTCTTGGAGTCTGTTGAACAGGATTGAAGATTAAGCAAGGATGGTTCAAAGGAGAGACTTATAAGTGAGACCTTTAAGACTTGTTGGATTTCGTGTCTAAAGTTCCGTTGTGTTTCTTCAATCTGCTTGTGAGCATCGTCAAGTCCGTTCATCAAAGTAGAAAAGTGAATGAGGACTGTGTCGATGGACCTTCGCAGTTCCGACTGCTTTGACTTCAACTCTGAAATCTCCTTCTCGCTATGCTGAAGCTTATCTCGCATCTTTAAAACATTTAAGACATTATTGGAGCTACAAGACGCTGAGTGAGTGTTGTCATTAAGTTAATTACTTGTTTCTTTGACAGTTCATAAGCGTCTTCTTCATTGTGGAGCGATGCCGGTTTGCCTTCAATTTTTCTTTCCACTTCACGCAGCTTAGGAAAGGTTCACAGAGTTAAGCATTGAAAACATTCAAAGTGAAGCTGTCTCACCTTGTTCTTAAAACTCTGGAGGGTTTCGTTCATAAGAGACATTTTGAGTTTAGAATCTTCTAGAAGATGAATAGAAAGGTAGCTTTGCCTGTCAGCCATCGAACGGAACGGTGGAATAGCTGAAGAATCAGAAGTCCTAGCGATATTCGGTCGAAAGGGTTCAAAGTAAGAAATATCTCGAGAATTTCTTGGAAGATTAGAAACTCCTGCTGGTCGATGGAAGGGAGAAGCCACTGGAGGAGGTTGAGGAACACTTACGGATGAGTCTTTGGACTTTAAGAATTCCTGGAGTTTCTTGTCCACAACTTCTTCCATACGGAACACAAGTGTTCTTTCCATCTCCGTGACCTTTAGAGGTCACATTAGGAGGAAGTCATTAACTGTATAAACGCTACAAGAAATGGAATTCATGTTTAAAGTACTTTGGACTCCAGGACAGACACACGTCGGATAGTTTTAAGCCGATTTCTGTATTCCTCTCTGTCGGATGTCTCGATCATTCTGGTGACCACGTCCACCTGTCAACAACATCCAATTAGAGTCCAGGAACTTCTCCAAAACCTTAAAGTAGTCAAATGCCTTGTGTGCCACTTCCTCTTGGTACTTCTTAATAGAATGAAGGTAGTCAATGACATGGTTGACGTTAATTAGAACTCTGCAATAGACAATGACAAGAATAAGCTTTAATTCCCCTTAATCAAGTCGTCTAAGTGATTAACTCTTGGTGATCGTCTGAGCCTCGGCGTGTAAGAAACTCCTCGTTGGAAATGATTCTATTTGTTGTAGACTCCTCAGCTTTACATTTAGAAGGGCAAAAACCCAGGAGGGTTACAAGAAGGGTTACTAAAAGGGACAGTGGAACTCTCTCTAGGGTCAAAACCCGCATTGCTCAAGAGGTGAAAAAGTGTGTAAAGATTAAGTACAGCTGGACATCTTAAGACTTCTTAAAACTTAAGAAGCTCCTGATGAGATTGGTTTGATGGAAGAACATTAAAAGTATTTTTTAAGTAGAGCAGACGTGGGAGTAGTAATGATTGTGCAATGAATAAAAGTGTTTCATATAAGTATAAATAACCTTAAGATACTTATGTAGTTCTTATGGAAGTCCTCATGTGTAGTAAACACGCAAATCATGTGGGAGATGAATGAATGGAGAGTATTTTAAGGAGTTTGTGTGAAAAGGTCGCTTGTGGGGGAGGGAAGGTTATCATTCTAGCGTGAGATTCCTTGGCACTCGTCTCTCCTCTCCTGCTGGACAGTCTCAAGGAGATTCAAAGTTCATTAAGTGTTCAGGGAGCAAAGAAGATAACAAGAGACTGCATGGAGATGATTTAAAATACCCTGTAGAGATGACGGGATGAATAATGCTGAACAGTAATGAAGAGAGTGATTAGTATTCTTTAGTTAGCATGATTAGCTGCTTGTGTGTGTTAATATTTGTTTGAGTCATGTATTTGTCTTTGTCATTTAATGTGGGTTCAGTTGCATATGCTGTGGTGGTGGTGACCAGAGTCCAGGATGACTTCTCTCTGCCTGGTGGTGGTGGTTGGGGTTATTCTGGGTTTAAACTGTTGGATGGGAGTGTCGGAAGGTGTGGAAGAGAGTGGTGGATTAAACAATAAGACGTACAAGCCAGTGGTGATTATCCATGGGATCTTTGATAAGAAACGCAGTCTCCTTCACTTGAAGGAAATGATTCAAACGGTAACCAATAAAGAGTTTCTACACATCTTAATCAATTAAAAGATTAAGTAAATACTTGAGTACTAAGGGTGTACACTTTGTTTGTGGACAGTTTATAGCCCCACATATCATCTTCAAATTTTGCTCAAAATTGTTCAGGATTGGTTCATTATGTCACTCATACGATTGACTTTCTAATTAAGTTAACTTATTATAATATTTTTAATCTGTTGTGGCTGTGCAGGTGCAGCTGTGAAACAACTTTCCTAGCGCAGTTTCCAAATGCCGTATAAATGTTATTGTTTTAGTCTGATAAATGTCTTATATTAGCGATTTAAAACCAAATTTATCCTAAGGTCTAATTTTAATTGACTATGTATGAATGTAAAATTCGATCATGAAGGAAATTTTCAAAATTTTTACATTAAGGGGGTGCATATGCAGACCACATTGCCCCGGAAAGAAGTGTTGTCATCGCTCGAGGTATATTTCTTTCGAGTACTCTTGCTCATTTTGACTCAAATTGTCTTTTAGATTGTTAAGACAAGTGTTCCAAACAATTGAAAAATATTCAAAACATTTTGGAAATTCTCATTTTCATGAAACGCTTAAGTTTCTTTGTAGCCTCTCGTTTCTAGGCTCCTGGGACTTGATGATAACGCGTTAATTAATGCCTTTATGTATGCTCTAATGACTA
>JAQGAB010001746.1:0-14718 GCA_034696565.1 Isotomurus graminis
TTCGAAACGCTACATCGTCTCCAAGTTATTTGTGATGCGAAATTGTGAGTTTTTCATGACAGGAGTTTATACTTCACCAAGAGTTTCCCTTTGTGTGGAGTGCTGTGGAGTTTCGCCCTCCAATCTCCCAATGCATTTCCTTTTACTCAACACATTAACACACCATGCATTCTGAGAATGTAAAGGCAGATCAACTTGTTTTCCTTGACAAACTTTGCGATGGACTCTGCCTCATGTTCTATGTAAACGATCTTTTTACTTGTGCAGTGGCTTGGCAATTCAACATCCTAAGACATTTAGGATTATTATGGGGGCTTCATTCCTGTTAATGCTTAAAATTAAGAATGTTGTGAGGCTTGGTGATCATATAAAGTTACGTTACTATAATTGAACTTTGATATTATAGTTTACAGAGAAAAGTTAAGCAGTAAGAATTGAGAGATAATCCAAACGAAACTTTTACATTAAATGAATGATTAAAATAGTGGGTAAGCCTTGATTGACACTAGGAAAGCTATTTCAAATTTCAGCTACTCACTTTAAGTCACTTTGACGAGCAAAGCAGATTATGGATTGCAGCAAACTTTTTAGTGTGAGGTAACTTACACACTAAAATAAAAGATGTCATTATTTTAAAGTAAAGCTTATTTACCATTTTAGCAGACGCGATGATTCATAGATTATTTAGCTGAATTATTCACTTCAAGCCCAGAAACCAGAAACCAAAGAATAATTGTTTGATTAACCATATAGTCAGTCATTATTGACTTTGTTCAATTATTTCAATGCTGTCGATCATTTCCCATATTCCCTTCCATTACTTGGCAGGGGTTCGATTACATTGTCTTACACTATTATGTGGGACCTTAATTAGTTTGAAAATAAACTGTCACATTGCAAGTGCAATCGACCAAGAGAAATTATTCCGGTCTTGTATACATTTATTCATTTATTTTTTATTTTGTTTGCATACATGGGGAACCCAAAAGAATTGGAGTTACTCCCCAGGAAAAATAAGTACTCCCTAGAGGGATAAATATATTTATGTTTTGTCGTTTACCAAAGGTTGTGCCCAAGTCACGAATGAAAGCTAATATTAATTAGTTGACCCATCTTTGCAAACATAATAATAATCTCGCCGGGGATAAAATAATGACGCATGAGTCGATTATGGTGGAAATGCTGTAACAAGTCTTATCGTATTCTTGAAAAACTTTTGGTGTCTGCTTTACTATCATGTCTCAGTTGTGTCATTGGTTATTCAAATAAGAATACACATTACGTGATACCACAGACTACATTCTCGACAAGGTTTCGTTATCATATATCGCAGATAAAGAAAGCCAACAGCTGCATCAGAGACACATCCATTAAGAAGTCAAAGTTCAATAAGATAAAAATTGGGAAGGAGAAGGACTGAAAATGTTCCGAAAAAAGTTGGTTTCCGTGTCTTCTCCTCCGGTTTCTTCGAAGTGGGACTACCACTTAAAGAAGGCAGAAGATCTCATAATTTCCGTGGGAAAGTGGCCCATAAACTCCTCGAAACTTTGTGGCCTTTTGCCTTTCAACTTTATTGAGCCTGGACCTCCTGATAATTTTAAGGGACTTGAAAGAGCCAAACTCATAAGGGTTGAATTGTATAGTTTCTTTCGTATTTGTTGGCTCACAGTTGGCACTATTTGTTGCATGTACGGAGCTGCAGTTGGATATCATTCATTTACGAGATACGGAAACTTCATGCCCAATAAGAATAAAGCTCTGTCTCTCTTCTCAAACGAAGGAGAGAGATTTATGTACACGTATAATGGAATTCTCATGGTGTCCCTTGGCTTAAGCGTACGACTTTTAATGGAATGGTTTTCTGAATCAATTTTTACATTTTGGCATTCCTTTCTGCACCTTTTCGCAGCTTTTCAAAGGCTTGGCTACTTAAGTTCTGGAACAAGAGTTTTTAGGAAAATGCACTTGCATATTAAAGTCCTGACCGTGGTTTGTGGAGTAGTTGCAATACTCCAAACTTTTGTTATGGTTTTCTTGCATGTCAAGTTTCAACACAAGATTCCCAGGCCTAATCACTTCAAGTCAGTTGTTGTGTACATGACTCTTAATGAAATCTTATGGTTCGGATGTGTAGTTTTGGTACACTCAAATATAGTTGTGCTCGGAATGTTTGGCTTCATATTGTTCGTTCTTTCCGCATGCTTCAGAGTTATTTCTCAGGAGCTGACTAATATTAATTTGTCTGTTGGGAGGAAACAATTGCTTCGGTATGAGTCGAAAGACACGTGTAGAGCACTTCAGGAACAGGAGAAAGCATTTTCATTGGATAAAGGTATCTATTTAGCATGTTTTCTAGGCATAATCCGTAATGCAAGCCTATTCGGGAATGATTGTTCATGTGCGTATGGTTTTTATTACAAACCAACAGGAGAAGGAAATGAGGGCAAAGTCAACTTATCAGATGCCCAATCAAAGATTCTAACCTTAATGGAACTTTATGACGAAGCGACAGATTTGATAAGACATTTCAACAGAACTTTTGCAGTGCCGATTATCCTTGAAGTGCTGTCTTGTCTATCAAATTCAATAGGCTTTGTCTACTCATTGAACAAGCTAATGTATGAAGTAGAAGCGAATTCTTTGGAAAATGTGGAGGAGATTTTGACGAGACTCCCGAGCTACTTGCTTCTTACAGTTCGCTTGTTGGTATTAATTGGAATTTGTTCAAGTGTAGCACAAGAAGCTGAAGCTGCAATCAAAGTTCTTCACAAGACACCAACTCAAATTGTGGCAACCAGTCCTCCTCTGCAGATCAAGGTTGAGAGGAATAAGTGCATACATAATTAATATTTGGTTTCATGCTCGTAGATTATAATTGATGCTAATGGTTCTCCAGATTCACATGCTTGTTACAAGGGAAGCTGCAAACCCTGCGGTTATTTCACCGGGGAATTTTTTCCCTGTTAATAAAACTTTCTGTGCATCGGTAAGCTGTTTGACTTTAGCTTCCCTTTATTACATTCGAATGAATGGGACTAGCATAAAGCAGTATTTCTTGTTTCTGCACGAGTTGATGCATACAATGTCTGTGCTGCATTCTAATTAATTGGCACTGTATGCGCACCTTCTTGCAAGCATAGCGAGCTTAGCACTTCTTTATAAATGGACAGACTGACAAAAGCAAAGGACTAAAGAAGATTAAACCATGACATATTGAGGTAGGTACATCCAGACAGGATTAGTCGATTAAGTAGCCTTCGTGTAACTAAATATCTAAGAATTCATTGGTGTTTGTGTAAGTACTTACCTACACCTTTTCACAGGATGCACTAATATTTTAATGGAAATGAGGCCGCAGATCACTCATTCGCTTACTTACTAATATTATGCGTTACATGATAGAAGACAAAGGCTTTCATATGACTTTTAACAGAATAACTTTTTATAATCGTAGATTTTAAGTCTTTTGGGGACATACTACTTTGTCCTGAGTGGCTTTCGTGAGGAAGGTGAAATCTGGAACTTGATCAGAAACAAGACAATCACGCACAGGCATCACAACTAAAATCGGAATTAATCCCAAATGCTATTCTACCCGAGTGAGAGTATTCAAAATCCTGTAACATGCATGGTGAATAAATCTTCAAGGTGAATTCAACTTGTAATTGTATCTAATGTACATATTCCATCGATCTTCCTAAACCAATTTTAGACTACTGAACTGAAACTACTGCATAACACTAGTTCAGTGTTTCAGACTACAAATCATATAAGTTTCAAATGCACACAGTAAAAAGATCTTATTCATCCCAAATCTCAGTATATTCCTGCGGGATTATTGTCATTAAGTCGATTAAGTATTTAATCACATTTTATTTATTCCAAAACTAAAACTTGACTGATTTGGAAATCATTCATTCATACGAACAGATATCAATTATTACTAATCTAACTGGTGAACAATGTTTTTGGTGTTCTTTGTAATCCAAAAGTCAGGTCTAGTATGATAAGGCCCATAAGGGTCGTCAACCCAATGTTTCTTCTTGTGCCAATACTTGGTCGTCATCCGTTCCAACGTCCTTGTGTGCCAGGCGTTACAGAAGACGTGATGACGTCCTCGCTTCTTTTGCAACTTTCCTTTTTTCCAAAGATGTCTGTTTCTTCCGGATTTTGCGTGGATCCAAATTCCCCAGTCAAGTCGGTAGAATCTCCTTAACAAAGACTGCACCGTCTTCCTCCGGCCTTTCTTCCTGGAGAACTTGACTACCGACCGAGTAGTTTCCTGTCCTTTCAGGGTCTTGTCAGTCAGTGGCAGAAGGGTCTTCTTAGGCACCTGGGACAGCACGTGGAATCCTCGTTGATGTTGCACTGAGGGGTTCGCTGCAGTTGAACGCAACAGCGACTGAAGAAGAGAGTTTTGAGCCGTAGGGGACTTCATGCACAATAGCTGCACAGGAATTACTGGATTTCTGCATGTTTTTACAGTCGACACGCTGCGCCAGAGGGTGGAAGGGGTGACTAGTGACTTAATGGTGGGTATTGTCGACAGGGATCCTCCTACGGAAGCCACAGGTGTTACAGCCATCTTCGCAAGAGACGCTGTTACCGTGCGAAGCGACATCATTCTCCAAACGTCCACGTGAGGCCTCGAAACCAACTATACTGTGAAATTAAAATAAATACAGACATTAATACACGAATCCTTTTAACTTTAAAGTAATTTTCCACTTGTAGATGAAACTACTGAATTCTACTACCGGCGGATCGGTGAGAACGGATTAAATCATTAAATTAAATCTATTAATTTTACGCACGCCGTTTCAGATTAGAGTCGATTATGAATATTATGATACTTGACAAAAAGGTACCTTTTAGAATATAGTCACGAGGATGCTTGAGTCCGCGCGACAAGTAGACAGTAGCCCGTGCGACATACCGAAACAAGATCGCTAAGGAAGGAAACACCAAGAGACGAACTGAACCTGGCGGTCTGTCGACACTGCCTAAGGAATACGGGCTGCGAATACCAGTCGTGTTATTCCTCAGTTTTCAAGAATATCCCTCCGCCGTTCGGTCCGCCCACCACAAGACAACCCTGCCGTGAATTGTAGGGCGTCTGAATTCATGACTTTGTTAAAGGAAATATGAATATTGGAGACATTGGAATTCATTGGAGTTTGTGAAAGGAATCCGATTAATTGTCTCGTGAAGTTTCCTTATTCTTGTCTTTCTTCTTTCTTGAACCTTTTATCAGTATGTATGTACGGGTTTATAACGCACAAGTTGACTGTAAAATGCAGCGATCTTTTAATATGCTTTACTAAAGATGAATCGTCAGGTAAGTAGGGGAATTAAAATTATATTTGTAAAGAATGCTCTGTCAACACTACTTAATTGGTACATGAATGGTCAGCATCCTTATTCACGAACCTTGAATAGAATTCGAACATTTCGATGACGTCTCCCGTCTCAACGCTACGATCCCTTAAAAATCTGGGTTTTATTTGTTTGACCCCGCACCGTGTGCCTCTCACACTCGTATTTTGGGAATCGGCTTTCATACGATTTGTAATCGCTTGTTCTTTTTAATTAAAAAGATTTGAATAAAATCCACTCATCCTTTCGAGAGTTATTAAGCTCCAAAGGCTGCCTATCGAATGGATTCATCCATACAATGTACGGTTACTGTGTCTATTCAGTCTATTGGAATTCCATTTTAGAACAGTGTTGATTTTGTTTGAATAAAATCATAATTCTCTTACAAATGAGGGTAATGAGACATGCATTATCATTCCAACAGTTGCACAGTAAAATATAAATATGTAGACTGGATGATCCTTTGACTGTTGGAAGAACTCAAGAACTCAATCTTTAACAGTATTTTTGAAATGTTCCGTCGTTTAGATGTTTGGAAATAGAGCCCCTAGCACCACCAACAATAGTCTAAAATTCCTAAAGGATCCTATTAATAAAGTAGGCGTTTCATATGAAAATGGATGGAACAAAGTGCATAGCGTGTGTTTCAGATGGGACTAGTTGAGTAGGCGGAAGGAAAGCGTAGTGAGGAGGCCGGACTATTATTCCCTTCGAGCAGTGTCGACAGACCAACTACCGCCAGGTTCAGTTCTCCTGTGGAAGTTGAACTCGTCTGTCGTGCAGGTTCAGTACGTCTGTCGCACAGTTCAGTTCTTCTGTCGCACAGGTTCAGTTCATCTGTCGCACAGACTAAATGGCAGTTCATCTGTCGCACGGACTAAATGGTCATCACAACGGAATGGACCAGCCAATAACAGAAATTGGTCCGGACGATGTGAAAAAGGAAGGCGAGGATAATCCGGAAGTGGATATTATTCTGAACAATGTAGTGTGTAATTTCAGTGTTCGATGCCACCTTAATTTAAAGCAAATTGCTGTGACTGGTAACAACGTTGAATTTCACAGAGAAATGGCAGTAAGTTGTGCTTGAGGTTTTCTATTGAGTCCATCAAGATCAACTTGATTAACTTTGATCAGGAGGTAGTATTAAATAATTAAATATTAAGTATTGGTTGATTTGATGGTTTAGATGTTGATAATGAAGTTAAGGAAGCCCAGGTGCACCGCGTCGATATGGTCATCTGGAAAAATCACAATGACAGGGGCCACAACTGAGATTGACGCTAAAACAGGAGCGCGACGCTGTGCCCGAGTTTTACAGAAGATGGGTTATAATTGTAAGTTCACGAATTATCGGATCGTCAATGTTCTAGCCACGTGTACGATGCCTTTTGCTATTAAAATAGCAGACTTCTCTCAAGCTCATCCCAGGGTAGCTAGGTAAGACTTTACGGTTATGATTAAGTGGAAAGTGAAGTTCTGTTCTTAATTAATTTGTTCTGTCCTAGTTACGAACCAGAGCTACATCCTGGAGTAACGTACAAAATTAGTGACATACATGCGACTCTGAAAATATTCTCAACTGGAAGTATTACTGTCACAGCACCCAGTGTGGACTCGATTCAGTCTGCAGTGGAGACAATTTATCCTCTAGTCTTTGAGTATAAGAATGAGCGACGTAGGGAAGATATTGAAAAGTTTCCTTTGAGTGAAAGGAAAAGAAGACGGAGAGAAACCAAATTGCTCAAGCAACAGAATGGATCTTCTTCCAAAGTGTCCAAGCCTCAGCCCGCTCGAAAACGAACAAAGTTAAACGGATATGCGGAGGATGGGTTTGTGTGTGACAACGACGAGGAAGAAAATGTGTCAGAAGTTGATGAACCAGAATTGAAATGTTTTAAAAGTCCTGTTGATGAATCCGACGAAGAAGAGTGTGAGAGTGATGCCAGTCATGATTAACTTCATCGGGTGAATACAGAACTCCATTTTCAGATCTTTCATTCAACCCCGCTGCTAATTCAATTCAGTCAGATTTAAGTGAGTTTATAGTGTGTGCTGTTCTTAGTTTTTACATCGTTCGGTTCTCTCAATATATCACAAATCCGTTAACATTCAAGCCAGTATGTTGTTTATGTGTAACACGTTCTTTACCTTAGGAGTCTTTATAAGCCACCCTTCCGGTTCATTATTAAATATGTTCGGCGACATTTCCTCGAAAAATTAAAATGTACACAATGGGTTATCAATAATCAAAGCGCCTACAAGAATCACTAATTATTAGGTCAAGCCTTACACGTATTGCATAGTTAGTCTGTAACTTGTAATTTCGATAAATCGATCTGTGAATAAGAGTATAATTAACAATTTTTTAATGGTTACAAAGACTGAAACAAAATTTTGAGTTGAATTGCACTCAAAATGTACGTAATACTCTTAATCCATATGTACCTACTTACACGGTCTGGAAGTGTTTTATAAATCTTGGACTGGCAGACGGACAAACGATTGAGTGCGACAGGTGGCCGTTTTATGTAATTTTTGACCTGTGTCAGTGAATTTGGTGTATTTTAGTTTGATTTCCGAAATACGATGAAGAAATTAAAAATTATTCGTGTTTAGTTTGGCTAAGTCGGATTATCGGGTGGATGCAAACGGAAGGTTTGAACCAGCTGAGGAACACCATATCCAAATCCATTGACGTTCGAATAACTAGTAATTATGCTTATCTGAGGCAGCAATACAATCTTGCAAATATTTTACAGCTAAATATGAAAGAAATATTCTAAAAATTTATTAGCGAGCGAGGAAGAAGTTTTATACCATAATTCCTGTCCACTTTCCAAGTAGGATAGGTATATATCTACAATGAATCAATTGCCTATGTTATCTGCGGTATAATGTGTAAGTATTTTAGGTATTGGAAGTATTTTATAACAGTCTTGTTATTGATTTGTGACTGGAGGTGTGAGATATTTTGACACGTAATTAAAGGTAGAATTTTGTGTATTATTAATTCGTGTCAAAAATTGGGGAAAATGACTTTACTATGGACATGTTTTAAATAAACACGCGACCAAGGCTAAATTATTAAGTGTGTTAGATTAAGTATTTAGTTTTAATTTGAGTTTGGTTGTCTCCAGCTGTCAGTGTAAGAGTTTCATCGTTTCTATAATAATTTTGATTCGTGTAATCGACTTCAACAAGTATGATTTGAATATCGAATACAATAAAATCGAATTTATGACTTGAAATCGCATGTGACTTACTTTGCATTATTAATGTGTTTTACCTTTGGAACGATTTCACTTTTGTGAATAGGAATGACACATAAATCATAATGCATAGCAGTGATTGTAAGCAATAAATTAACAATTTATTGTAATAATTAATAATGAACAAAGAGGTTTTATGGAGGCACTGGATCATTCATTTTTATTCATCCATTCATGGTTGTATTTTTTATTAATTATTCACATTGAGTTGTATGCTTAGCAAGATTATTTTTAAGACGAAAAGTACCAAGTACACATTTTTCACTCAAAGGAACGTTGATTTAAATATAATTGCATTTGGATTTGTTCTTCGGGCCTTCGCTAAGTAAAAATGGCAGCATCTTAAGTATTGTTTAACAAATGGCGATCCATCCCAATGTTACGTAACGTAACATTGATAAACCATTTCACATGATAGCTAGAATACAAGACGCTACTTAAATTATGACTGGACTATACAGTTTATCTTGGAGACAATATTCTATTCTATGTACATACAATACATTGAAACAATGCGGTGAAGTTTATTTAAATAATTTGCACTGAATGTGTAACTCATTATAGCTGCGTTTCAAGTACAATTCTGACAACTTTAAAATTCTAATTAGGAAGTCAACACGAGTCTCCGACAAGACGGTGAATGTTATGGTTCCAAACTTATTTCACTATTGCTTCAAATTATAGCGTTTACCGTTTATTACACTACGCAGAGACACTGTTGCCCTATAAAACACGTCAAAAACTTAAGTAGTAGTACTTTGGCTGTCTTGTCCTAACAGTTCTTTTCCAGAACCTACCACTTCACAATTTAATTTTAAGCTAGCCTTTTCTTGAATCTCTTGCATGTTTTTTTTTGTATTACTGATGCGTATTGCCACATGTTTCATCTACAATAGCCGTTTAATCATATTTTTCAATTGCAGCATGCTCAAGCCTTGGTACATAAACTTCAAAATCACAGATAGAAAACTGTTTCTGCATCCTCATTTTAACCCTCTTATAAATATTCCAAACTTGGTACTGTTGAAGTTGGAATAAGAATACTTAAATCGTGTTAGGTCAGAATGGTCAGGTGAACATCAGCAGCCGACCTTCATTGGTTACTTGCATTATAAAATTCATGTTCTCAAAATTACAACTTTCTGAAGATCTATTTAAAAATACTTTTTTCAGTGATTAACTAGTACAAGGAAAACATCTAACATTCATTGTATCAGTTGATGTTATAGCTGGTCGATTCGACTTCTACTTGCACAGACTAAAGAGGCATCACTTACATCCCGATAGAATATGGGAAACCAACACTTATTGAGCAATGCACAGACTCATGGTTGTTCGTTAAAGGACCAACACATGAACTGGATTTTAACGAGTTCTTCTTCCTAATAATCGCGTATTTAACTGCTATACAGCTGTAAGGATTTACAAAGATCCACAGCTTCTGGATTAACTGAAGAAAACGTTAGGCGATTGAAACGACTGTTTTCAGTCAATTAATTAGACTTTAAAATTTAACTACATTGACTATACGATGATACAGTGTAGAAAGCAGTGGCCATTGTTCACGGCCGTAGTTTCATAAAGCACAACGTAGGAAAGTCAGTCAATGAAGGTTCTTTAATCTGTCAGGTATTCTGAGTCACGAGAACGAAGTTAATATTACCAAAACTTAACAGAGAATAGTATAAAATGCAAAAATTGGTAAATCGAGCGGAAGATATAGTAATCTGCCACACAGAAAGTTTCCTGTCACTGTCACGTCTCAAGTCTTCAGAATACGAAGATCAATAATAAGATCATTCCTTTATGAGTTAAGATTGTAATACTTAGCTTAGTAGTAAGATTGAATGTAGTGAAACACATTACACAGGCGCTTGAATGATAACGCAAGGAAGGCCGAAACGTACAATATTAGGAGCTTGATATTTTACGTTATAAGAAAGTAAAAAACACATTAACTAATGTTTCTATCAATACAAAATAGATTACGGTCTATGGAAGCGAATGAGATGGCGACTTTCTTGATGAACATCCATTTCAGTACTTTTAAATTCATTTAACTCTTTACGTATAGCAGCCTTATCCTTCGGAGTTAGTCTTGTCCACGGCTTATCTGCCCTTCTGTCATAATCCTGCGCTTGAGTTACCTCGATGTAGTCATTAAACCGAATAATCTATAAGGAACAAAAGAACAAGAGACTATAGAGTAAATCTTCAATCGAGCATAAATGTAATCAAGAAGTACCTTCTTTTCCTTCAGTTCATCGATTGTCGGCCTGAAACTGAGTTTTCTTAAAAGCATTCGTTTCTTTTCTTCCTTCAGCTTCTTTGCTTCTTCTGGAGTTTGTTCTAAATTCATGCAAAGAGTAAATTAGCACTTATACACGCCATGCTACATTTATGAAACACTTCATAAGGAATAATATTAAACACCAGCTCTTGACTTACTTTTGAGAATGTTGCGTTCCTCCAGCTCCTCAGGAGAAGGTCTCATACTAAGTCGTCTGTTTAAAAGTAAACCAGGTGCACATAAGAACATGAAATCCATTTTTAATTGATACCTCGCGCGCAGAAAAGTGGCCTTCAACACAGTAATTCCCTTAACAGAATTAAACTGCTGGCCTCTTTCACTCAAACAGTTTCTACGTATATTGTCCACCATTGCGAATTAAGAATTCACTATAAGCATTAAAAGTTGCTTTCACTGTGCTTTACGCTCCTGGCGAAAGCAAAGGTTTTACAACTCGCAACTTTCTCGACATTCTCGAAGTCAAAGTCACAACTTGTTTGCAGGAGAAGAGGAAGATAATTATATCACTACCACAGAATAAAAGTGTGTACACCGTACCTAATTAATTTGGCACCAATTGCTTCTTTAGTCTCCTGTATTTCTTTCTCAGTGACAACTCGAATTATGTTTCTGGCTATCAGTTCATCACGATCCGGTCTCAAAGATAGTTTCAATGCAAGACTATCTTTTCTCGCGATTTTTGCAGCCAGCCGACCTAAAATGTACAAGAATTCCATTAGAACAAATCACAGCAGCGTGTTATAGACAAGAAGATGCACACATCGATTGTCCATACTTCAGCTTAGTTATACTAAAGTTACGTTTACCAGACACTTCCACATTGTTGGAAGATTACTGTAGCTGAATACGAATCTGTAAGATATCTTTTAACTAACTGCTGCAGTATGTATTTGTGTTAAAGCCTTCGTCGCTTAAAGTGCAAGGTTTCCCAAAATACTATATACACCACAACATCTCTAAGTTAACTTATACCATGAAGCATATATCACCAAACTCAAGCCAAGATAAGAAATATTTTAAGAATACTAGGCCTAAACTACTTTCGTAGGTACGCATTTGTATCTCACCAAGCCAGTTAACGATACAAAGGTTTAGTGTGATAAATAGGCTTGAAGAACTTGGCCAGCTTGAAACGACGATACTCCAATCCAATGACAAAGCTATCAATCCCCTGACATTATTCCAATCCATTTAGTGAATCCCACGCACATAATTCACTTTTGATCTCACCCATGATCTTTATCATATAGCCAAATTCAGATCATTATTGCTCTACTCCAACTACAGGCTACTAAAATTGCAGCAACCTACGTAGAGGAATATTTACTTCCTTGTGTTTTACTTTCATTCACTTGACATTAAACACTTTACACAGTGACATTGGCTATTGCACACAGAAGATGAACATTTCTTGCAGCCTCCTCATTTATTTTACTTTTAGGATTAACTATTCGTTTATGGGGTTATCTCTATCCTCTATCATTAACTCCCATGCGCAAGAAATGAAGATCAAGGGTAAATACTACATTAGTGCATAAGCTTCAATCTTCACTCAAACAATTCAAGGTATTGCATAATTTTTGGTTCTGCCCTAGCAAAAAAATTGCACCGCGATCGAAAAGAGATCTTCTAAGCTATATCAGTTGAAGAATTATCTTCATACGCATCAGGTTCTGGAAACGTAACTGTTGCAGCAGGAATCAATCAGAGTTGTACAATTTCTTGTTCAGTTTCACATACCAGTATTACGAAAATTTTTTGAAGGAGCCTTACTCGTTTCATCAGTTTTGTCATCGTCATCGTCATCTCTGTACAGAACAGGTCCTTCTTCAGAATCTGAATCGTCATCAGCTGGTCTTGCGTTGTCCTTTGGCTTCGAGTTCTCTTTATTTTCATCTCTTTCTCGGTGGGACAGCCCAGCAAATCGAATAGGTCTCGAACTGGAATACACGACACAACAGCAATGTAAGATTTTTCCAACAAGGTTCAAGGGTGTTGGATGCACATTCACAAAATAAATACCAAATACCGACACCACAGGTAAACAGGGAATTATAAATATGGAATATGAAACAAGCTTAACTGTAAAGTACCTAAGAAAAAACCACAAAGAAACAGCACTAAACTAATTAAAAGGGATTTATGTAGAGTGGCTTCAACCAGCCATACATGTTCAAAATTAACTTTGGTTTGGAGTAACTCAGAAATGTGCTAAGGTATCACAAAATTTGATCAAAGAGCAAGAATCATTCGAATCATTTTACCCAAAGATTATCCTCAAAGGCTGTCGCCTAAACCGCACCATGAAAGAAAAGAAGGATGGAAAGCATTGATTAGCGAATGAAGTACCCACGACCAACAAGTTGCATTATTCTCAAAATACTCTGCTGTGCTTGCATGAACAGTCGGACTAACGGGAACAATGCGAAAATAGGTATGACCCTGTCCACTCTAATTATCTAAAGGCCATGTACTGTATTAACTCTGATAAATTCTGTTTTAGAAAGAATGCAACTCCTATCCCGAAATGCCCAAATCTCACTTGGAATGTTGTTCATACTTGACTCCGAGGGTTTTATGGCTCTCTTGAGTAGGAGTGGAGGCTCCAGATCCCGCTGCACTTCCAGGCAGGCCTTTCTTTTTCAATGCAGACTTCACTGGCATTGCATTTAACTTTGGCTCCTTTGCTGGTACCTCTTCGACACGATTTATGTCGGGGTCATTTCCTAACTTCAGGTAATTCATGTTTGCTTCCAACAACTCGTCATCTTCATCTGACTCATTCCCGTCCACATTAGCTTCTGTAAACAGTAAGTTCCGTTAAGTGCATGATCAAAGAAAACGCAATCAACATTCGTTAAGTTGGGACCATTAGGTCACTTCCACATTTCATGTTGATAATTCGTACCTTGCGAAGATTGGTTGTACATATCAACACTTCTGGCATTCTGGACAACCATTGCAATAGCAGCTGCTAAATTGTGTTCTCTTTCTCTTTGTTGGGCCATTTGTTCTCTTTGCTGCTGAAGTTGGGTGCGGTGGGGAGGTACGGGGGAAGGTGAGCTGAACATTGGTGGTGGAGGAATGGGACCGATTTCAGATAATGGGATAGGAGGTTCTGGTAAATCAGACAGGGAGAATGGAAGCGAACTTTCTCCACCTGGAGGACACACACTACTAGGATGATAATGTTGGTCGTCAGTCTGGTGATAGAAGGCAGCTGCCGTTCCACTTCCACCTGATATTAAAAATCAGCAAAGCATTACCACATAGTACAATCATGAACCCTCTCGACCTTCTAATCAGGATTCCTAAAACTATTTGTACCACTTCCTCTCTCAATCTGCTAACTAACGTACATACGAGCGCGCAAATGACTTCATCTCATAATAACGGGCTCTTTGCATCAACTATACAATACAAGCCAATTATATACCACTTTCACAACTTTTCTCCTATTCCTCAGGGTCTACTCTAGACAGACACAAAATATGATGAGGGAAACTTTCGCTATTTGAGTAATGAAGGAAGTCAACTGTACTTCAGCATAATATGAACAATACACCCTTCTCATTATTATCTCGGTTTAATTCTATACACTGCTATTGTCTAATAAAACTACTTGTGAGTAGTAAAACTTAGCTAGAATATGGTCTGCCATATATTTTAGCCCGGATATTCGTAGAAGAGCAACACCGGATCTAGCGGAGAAAACACATTTTTTGAGTAATTGTCAAGCTATTTAATCCACTAGTGGAT
>JAQGAB010001747.1:0-14716 GCA_034696565.1 Isotomurus graminis
GCATTGTTTTGATGACTGGACGCTACTTGACTGTTACTTTGGAATTCCTCTGTTTGATGCTGGCATTAATCAGATCACATGTGAACGCATGCTTCACAATGAACTTTGGAATCCCTCTAGGTATGTTAAAAATCGTCAAGTCATATTTCAATATTAATTCACCTAAACTTCATTGTGACATGATTTATTTCAGCTTGGAACAACTTGTCAAGTCCAATTCAAATCTGGCAAAGCAATTAACAGATTTCATCGAGACATATCAAGTAAGTTGATGTTAGCATTCTGATAATTACATTAGGCGAACGTTTCTAAGTGCGGCTCATCACAGAGGCGTATAATTTTCAGTCAAGCGTACATTCGTGCGTATTCAGTACTAGCGGACTAGAATAATTATCCCTATTATCGACATGAACATTGTTTCGAATTAGATTACAAACCTCCAGCGTAGTCAATACTGTTATCATCAATTATAAGACACTCGGATGGTGACCAAATCTCGAGTAGAAAGTTATAGTCGTTGCAAGATCATTATTTTTACTAATTAGCGGTACTGTTATTTTCTTGGAGGCGAAGAGTGAATATCTATCTCCCAGTCTTAGGAAGTGTAAAAGTTGCTGAAGTGCCTTGAGTTGCGGAGTGGTGAAGTATATCAGTAAAACTGAAGTGTTGATTGATTTTTTTCTGTGTGTATAGCCTCCAAATGTTTGGAAAGAAGACACGCCTTTGCCATCTAAAAGCTTCTATTGCCACAACGGACGCATTAAGGAGTTCGAGCCCTGAAACCAAAATTCCTTATTTTATTCCATTCATCATTGATCTATAATTTATCGTACATTCCGACGAATAGCCCATTCGTTCATTCCAGTTTGTCGCATAGCTCTCAGAACTATTGTATGTATACTATATTTATTTTCTTTGTCGATATTTTCATTTTTAATTGTTTTCAAAAGCAATGCTTTCAATTTACCTATGCGTGTGACAAATACCAATATGACTAATCAATGCATTCGACCATGTTTCGCTCTTAATATTCGACCGGTATTAATCTTTAGTTGAGATGAGAAACAAGGAATACTGACCATTTGAGAGTAATAATAATTACTTTGTACCTGTACATCTATTGTAATGCTGTAGTTGTATAAAACTTAAGCTAACTATCAAATTGACGAGTTATTCATTAGTAGAAGTACGACGGAAGTTATTTTCTTCTATGTGCATAAGTTGTTTGAAATATATATTCATAATCAAAATAATATATTTCAAGCATGTTTTACCTGTGTATTCTACGATGATTGCGACGGTGTTGTTTAATTAATATAAGGATGACTCAAAAGTTTACTCCTCTTCTTTCTGCTCCTCTTCAGTTCCATTTTCGGCAGCACCTTCACCGTCGCCCCCTTCTTCATCTTCTCCAGCAGCACCTTCGTCAGCACCAACTTCAACTGTATCGTCTTCTGCCGATTCTTCGTCAATTGTCAATATCTTCTGAAGCAATAAGCGATAGTCTCCACTGGCATCACTAGAAATGTCTTCCAAAAGACTTGACTCGTATTTTCCTTGGTATGTCTCCGCAATATCTTGCAAATCAATCTGTATAAACGTGAAGTACATTTTAATCACTTATGCTCTAAGCAACACGTTACTTTGGTTTGTACGCCTTTCCTACCTCAGACCGGGTAACAACGATTTGGATTAAAGTTTGATCATCGGTTCCAGCTCCTTTCAGTGCCTCTCTGAGTCTTTCCGCGAAGAATTCATTAACGTTCCGGAAAATAGCAGCTGAAAGTTTTAGTATTATTGAATATGCAAAGTATTGGTCACCTTCCATATGATCGAGTGAGTTAATGTCTTACAAAGAGTTAAGTAAGCTGTTTGGATGCTCCCTGAAAATTCTGATTTAATAGTGTCCTCGATTTCCTTTCCATCCGAGACATCCTTGAATGCTTCAAACACTGCTACCATATGTGCGTAGCTTCTTGTGTTGAAGACAGATTGATAAACTTCCTCAGAAGTACCAGCTCCTTGACTGGCCTCGAACAAGTTCTGCAACATTTTGTCAATGAGTCACTCACAAGAATATATTGCATGATTCATTATTGAATACGTATAACAAAAATTACTTTCGCGTCTTCTTTTGCTTTCTCCTCGTCGACTTCCTCACTCTCATCTCGTCCCCCGTTGATAAGTCCCACCATCAACGATCGGAAGTTTCCACTCAAGTCTTCTTTGACATCTGCCTCCATGTCAGATTCATACTCTGCCAAGTAGTGTCAAGGCATGAAAAAATAACTCAAACAAAAACTAACCAACTGATTGGGAGAATGACTAACTTTCTTTGTAGGCAGCTTTAATTTCCTCCAGTTCATCATTCGATCGCGCACTTAGAAGACCAATTAGTGAATATTCATCCGTTCCAAGCCCCTACAACGATAAATTGCAATTAGACATGACATACTTCCAACAACCATGTGCATACGTGTTCTGAAGGTTAGCCTATAAGAGCAATCAAAACATGTATCATAAAACATGGTACAACTCTGAATTGTTGTTTGCATGAGCATCAAAGACCTTTTACTTAACCTAACCATTGGTGAAACTGTCCAAGTAATAATTATTTATGGTAGAGAGAGAATGTCGTATATCATCTCCCAGAATCGGATCAAAGAAATCATGGAATTTCACGGAACAAAAATGATTTGCAAATATCTTCGGAGTGTAGGGTGGGGCTCATCTGTTCTTTGTGTAATTTATTGGGAACCATTTGTCTCGTAGGACTCAATATTACTCTAATCATGATCAACACCCCTCCAAACTACTGGGAGTTGGCAACTTTATATTACAGCTATCCTATTGTACTAATTCTAGTCGGAATCCTATAGACTTTCCTTACACGTGTGTAAATGCCATATTCATAGCTAAAATACTGCTATACGATTCACACATGAAAGACAGTAGTTCATCAATAAAACATTCGCATGGAAAAAGTTAACATTTATGGGCTTTAGTGCTCCATTTAACAATTCAAAGAGACTAGTTGTTTACCTACGTGTACTTCTTTACGCTACTTCCACTGGCAGCTTGTGCCTTTTGTTGTTCAGAACTTTGCAGATTCTACTGCTCTCCATATACTGCATTAATTTTGTATGTCACTCAAATGAAATCCACAAAATCCAATAATCGATACCGCTTTATGGCTGACACTGACTGGAGTCTCATTTGTTGAAAAATATAAATCGGAAACATGTTAAGATGTGAGCGAAACATGATATCGCTACTAAAGCAATGTCAGTTCGAAAAAAGTAGGAAGACACGGCTTACTGCTCATGTTTTAACCGTTCGTGTACATACATACATACATTCGTGTCAAACGACACGTACGCTTGTGTACTGAGACTGACTGACACTTTCTCTTGTAACGTGGAACAAACTACGGTAATGTAAAGACCACAGGCACAACGATATCTTAGAATCTTACCGCAATAGAATCATGCACGCATTCTATTATGTACTCTTCAGGTAGTTTCAACAAAGCCAAGACTAGTTTAGCAAATGATCCACCCAGCTCGCCTTCCAGTTCTTCGGTCAGGTCCTACAATCCAATGCAAGAAAAGTCACAAGAGAAAACAAATACGGGATTTTGAAGAATTTATGCACAACAATGAAATGAAATTCACTAATTCTTATGATTATACTCTTGTGCATCTTTCATATCCACAGTCACATTTATAGGATTTTGCATCGCTTGTAAGAAATTACAATAGAAAATGAAGTCACAGCCCCGCGCCGTACAACTTCGGACATCTTAAGGAATTGAACACATTTTAGGATAGCATACAACATAACTTTCATTTAATTTGCTGTCCAAAAAGCGCTTCAGCCACTTTCTTCTCAAGGTTGCGTGCATCAAAATGAGATCCTTTGTGCACTATCCTATTCCATATATGTGCTTATTATAAAACAGAGTAAAGAAGAATTGGTTCTCACTCCATTTCGTGTCTTGCTTCATGCAATTTCAGTGGGATGCAGAAAGTGCAGACGGAACTTTCTTCACCTTCAACGATCCAAGAACAACCATTTAGCCATGTGCAATTTCTAGGTTTGTGGGAGGATCTAGTTCTATTCTCTTGCTGGTAGCTAATTGCATCTCTGGGATCTGTCTAGCCTTGACACTTATTTGTGTGCCCTTTCCTCCAACTTCCACCCAAGCAGGTTTCTATTCTCTGGAAAAATATCTTCAGTGTAAAGAATGAGATCATAAGAAAGCACCACACATCTTATAGTTTGAGGTCACAGCTTAATCCATAATTCATGCAATTGATTCTGTGTATCATGAAATGAATCATTAAAGTGGAGTAACTCAGTTTTAGGGCTGCTTTCATTTCACTAAATTGTGGAGAAAGTTGAGTCATTGTTCTTTTACTTCATGTCGTATTTACTTAAAACGTTCTCTTAGAAGTTAGGCATGAAATTAAGACTGACAGTCATACCCATTCCTCCTCCCATGTTCTTTCTTCTTTTATGTTATTCATTCTTAAATATTTAATCCATATCAGCGTACGACGAGGATCATTAAGTCCTCCTTTTCATGAAAAATCAATATATACAGATTTCTACATTCCCTGGTGCGACCAGACTAACGTTTCACACAAGAAGTGCCGCCGCCAATATTAGGTTAATTCGATGAAAAGTTTCTTCATTAGATCCGTCTGGCTTTTACAGATCACAGACTAAAGACTTGAAACACGTCTAATGATCTGCCATGGCTAATGTATAGTGTCTTAGTACTCACTACTCACCTCTAGCCGCATGCATAGCTATGGACTAAAATGTCAGTTCAAAGCTGACCTGAATAAAAGCTAACTTTTGATACTCTCTGTACTTTCTCTTTGTTGGTTTCTTCAAAAAATTAGAAGTTTGAATTAATGGAACGTGAAATGAGTCTAGTGTATGAAAAATATTACACATGGTACCAACACCAACCATTCATCTCAAGAGATAATCAATAATACTTTGTTGTGCTCTACTAGTGGTAATAAAAGAGGAGGAAAAGGCTATCCAATGTCATAAGGATAGAAGGGCTTACGGCTTACTCCCGAAGACCTTGAGATTTGGTGAAAGAAAAAAGGATGAAACGTATTATTCCATGAAGTATATTTTCTCCTTGTGGACAGGAAATCTCAGCAGGAGAGTCCCTATCTTTATGCAGGCATGCAGTATTTCAAGACATGGATTTTTAGCGACGGACAATGCATTCATTCGGAATTATCCGGATTCGCATAATTCTCATAATTATATTATGCTATTTACGTTCTGTATAAGGATACTTGCGTTTAAGATGGCATGCAAACCTTTAAGAAATATTAAGATTTATTATGACGCGTGCTGATTGGCTTTTTAAATATATTATTTTAAACACTTAAATACAAGACAACTAACGTTTCTAGCCATTATGTATTGAAACATGACCAAATGGGTTTAGATTATGGGGAAAATGACTCTTACCTTGCCATACATAGTCTTGTATTTGTCTTTGATCTCCTGCCTTTGTTCATTAGTATGAGTTCCAATCACATCGACAATTACATTCTCGTCAGTTCCGAGCCCCTTCATACCCTCATAAAGCTTTTTGGCTGCGGCTTCAGCATCGAACTCCGCAGGTCCTGGCACAGTCCCCTGGAGTACAAATCCACATTTAATTGTTTATATCATATGCAAGTATTATTAATCGAATTCCTTAGTATCTAATCTTACTCGAGATCCAATTGTGTAGAAGACCATTTTGGTAGATTTAGTTCTTTCGACACGAGTCACGAAATTCTGTTAAGATTGTGGATTAGCTAAGGTTGTTGATAACACGTCGGTTGCCACTCCTCGAATGAGATCCCTGAGGATCTTGAGGACATTTAATGATGACTCGTGGTGGTGTGTCCGTTCCACAGCAGTTTGTATGCCAGAACGGGTAGTAAATTTTCCGATCCCCGGTAAAGTGCAGGGGAAGTACCCGGGTATCACCCAACGTCATAGTTAGGTTACTAAACCTCGATAGGTTTGAATGTCAAAGCGTAGCTCTACTCGGCTTTAGATGATTCCCGACACCCCAGCAGAGGTTTGTTCTAGAATTTCGTTCTCTCGCTTACAAATGAAATACCACGCAAACAAGTAAAATCTAATCCATGAAAAAGTACATTCTGCATGCAAACGCTTAATTTACATGTTTAAAAGCTCGCTTAATTTTTATACGTGTCCCAAACTTTCGTTTCCCAATACTCGGTCAGCAGGAACCATTCCGTTTAGTGGCCATGTATCATGAAACCACATGCAAAGTTTTAAAACTTAAGGGGCAGATGTGAATATCAAATTAACGTGCCAAACACTGCAGAGTCTTGGTGGCTTGAGATGTAATCACACAAATTATATGCTGTGTTTTGCAACTTGAATCCAATGCATCCGATGACTGCAGTTGAGTGTTTTGCATTTGCAATGCACCAATTGCGTGAGCGCATTAACATTTTTATTGTGTAACAACCTGTAAGCCGCAGTAAAAAAACGCATTGGTGTGAATTTCTTGTGTACACTGTAGGTTATTGGTCAGCGGGGTATATGCACCATAGAATAATATGAAGAATAACATAACAACATTAAGATCAGATTAAATTGGTTGAATGGATTCGCAGAATAATTGTTCCAAGAGAAAAGGTGTGGCAAGGAGGCAACGGTAAGAAAAAAATTGTAATATTGGACTGAGTCATTTTGAGACTCTTTGGACATGAAATTCACGGAGCAAAAACTTTTTGGAGAAAGCTGCCCTCCTGAGGAGAAAGTTGCAATGAAAGAAAGCCTACCGGGCCTTTCTCTTCACAGGTAGACACACTGTCTCGATTTCAGGAGATCGCTACGACTGCTTCTCCGACTTAAATACATATATGAGCATCATCTGCAATGATTACACCCCGGATTAACCTAATTAAATATAGCATTACTGTCTATAGGTCATACTGGTGTCATACTCATTTGCTGACAAGAAGGATGGGATATTGGAACATGGGAATCAGTTGACAAACCTGACCTTGAGACCAGAATGACATGAAAAGCCACTTTGGTCGTCACTTCACTGGTTCAATGCTTCAATGGTGCACTGTACATGAATATACAAGTGATAATGGCTTATCAACAAGCCGTCATTTTCATTCGCAGCTAGTGAATTGGTTCATCTCGTATATACAAACCATCTGTAATTAAGCACCGGGAGTATCTTCACTGCTTCACTTATTATATCCTATATTCCTACATTTTAAATTAAAATCTTACAGAAGAAACTCTTCTGTTCTAAAGAAGTAGAACATGGTAGTAAAAGTAGCCGTGCTAGGAGCTGGAATAATTGGATTAAGCTCAGCCATAAGAATCCAGAAAGAGCTCCCTAATGTGCACATAACATTAATTGCTGAAAAGTTCTCACCAGAGACTACCAGTGATGGGGCTGCTGGAATATGGGGACCTTATCTTTTGGGAACCACTCCTTCCGAAACCGTACAGTAAGATTTCATTTCCAATTCCAGCTTCACTTCATGCTCTAAAGCTGTGCGGAAACTTAAAGCGGACAGATACACAAATATACAGAAGTCTGTATTTGAAATTAAATTAGGAAAAAAGAGCGTTAAGAAGATTCTCACGAATATAGGTCAACATACCAGAAATACTAACTTTACCTGATTCTGATCAACACACGTATTAACTCCTCCACATGACAAATCGATTTCATTGAAATGCTTTACTTGCAGTGGATGGGCAAAGGAAACTCACGACTTGTTTCACAATCTTTGGAAAACGGAAAATGGAGGTGCGTTAGGAATCTCAATGATCCCTTGTTTAAGAGTCTCTTCTTCTGAAGATTACCCGGAACCTTTCTGGAAAGACATTGTATACGGGTTCAGACACTTGACACAGGACGAGTTAAGTAAACTAGGAAAACCAAGTCTCAGGTAATAAGGAACTTTTTCTGTTTGTATCATCATTTATCCGTGTGCGGGGTACTTCTTACGAAGAATTCCTTCTGAGCGGGCGAACACACGCCGAGCTTTAGGCTACACTATCAAGCTTTATTATACAGAAAAGTACTTTTTACTCTTCGTTCCATCAGCACCAAAAATCACAGTTTCCACTTCTTCTGTTTAACTAAAAAAGTTAACAATTTGCAGGAAAGGATACGCTTTCACTACATTTACGTGCGAATCTTCCAAACTTCTCCCTGAATTCCTTAGATGGTTCGAAGAGGCCGGAGGAAAAGTTGAGAAAAGGAAAGTGGAAGACATTCATGCTCTAAGACATGAGTACGATGTTGTCGTTAATTGCACAGGAGTTCAAGCTCACTTCCTCGCTCAGGATAAATCTGTCCAGCCGAAACGAGGTCAAATTATGAGGGTAATCATCAAGAGACCAGTGGAGTCTTTTATATCGATCTCATTATTTTTTTAAAAGCACACGAGTCCACGTACACGGCCACAGCTTAATTGTACCTCCTCTATCATCTTCTTCATCTACTCCTCTTCCTATTGATAAACTGACCATGACATGTAGCGGTTGAATACAGCCAGCTTCATCTGCGAATCGAGTTTTTGTTTAAAAAAACAGGTCAAATTCCAAACCTATATAAAGCTTCTGCTCTCTTATCAGTCTAGCCCAATTGCAGTTCCAAGTTTCTCCTAATCCGACGTGGTGGTTCAAGCTTTATTCAGGCTTTATTATTTATTATTACCCTAAAATTACGAACACACTGAAGTCCCCCATTCGATCCGTTCTAGCTTGGCATTCCGAAACCCAGTAGGTAGTTCTAAGACTTCAGTCTGCTCTTAAAACAGTGAACGTCACAATAAATTTATAAAATGCGAATGCCAGTCCATAAATTCCCTTTTCTCCTGATTCAGCATAATAACAAACGATTTTTCATAGTATTACAGTGACACAGATTTAATTTAAATGATGCATGAACAGAGCTCATCAGAAGATTAGTTTTGCTTTATATCCTTACCTTTTTAATAAGCTATAGAAGATGAGAATCGCTCGCATTATTAGAAGGTTTTGAGTGCTGAATGTAGTTTCTATCTGTGGAAGAGTTTTTTATATCTAATATTAGCTGGATATTAGAGAGATTGACTTTTATCTTCCAGAACTCATTAAAACCACGTTTATCTTAAAGTAACTGTACGAAATAATTATGCAAAAAAATGGTACATCGCTCAAATTGCATTCACACTGAATACATTTTTAATAGTTTTCTTTCTGTCGGTCGTGTCTGTAGTATAAATATAAATCCATAACCCCGGAGTAAAAACCGGAAGTATAAAATCGATCCATGTCTTAAATCCATTTGGGTTATCTTTCAGGTAGAGGCTCCTTACATCAAATGGGCAATTCTCGATGATGATGACGACGGAAATTACATCATTCCCAAGTAAGATATTGCATCGTGTTATTTTATGACAGTAATAACTATCGTGCACACTTGCAAAACAAAATTGTTCCGGAAGTGTGGAAATTACTGGTAATGTCAAATCCAACCTAGTATGTTAATTCTCTTGACTGCAGAGATCTTCCTACATGAAGATTTTGCAAAGCATATGGCAATACTCATGCAATGTGTCTAGACTTAAGAATTTCTAAATTGTTTCAGCCAAGACTACGTTGTTCTTGGAGGAACGCACCAGGAAGGAGACTGGAACTGCACTCCATACCCTGAGGATACTGAATTCATAAAAAATGGATGCTGCAAAATTGTCCCTTCCTTGCAGGTTTGTGTGCTATCCCATGTTGACAAATTCCTTTCATGTGCAAGGCCAATTAACATTCCCAATGGAATTAATGCAATAAACTATCCTTGCATCCTTCCTCCTTTATACAAAGTTACTATTTATGCTGCAAGGAAGCTCTAAAGACTGCTAACGTGCCCAAATTTTCTTGAGAAAATCGACGTCCTCAATATTACAAAAATTCGAGTTTGCTTTTCATGAGCTTTTTCGCTGTTAAATCCTCTAAACTCATTTAATACCCACAGATTCTCTTTACACTGTCTGTTTAAGCGAAAAAGAGGATTTTTTGCTCAAGCTGAGCTTAAACTTCTCCTACTTTACTTACCTACTTACTTTTACTTCCCATTGTTGCCCCAGGGAAGGGTTGAAATGTCTTTCTTTCGAATAAGCATTGTTAAAAGACGAGAAGAACTTCACTTTTTAAATGTTTGGATGACTTCCTCCTCATTAAAATTCGACTTCATTCACATCCTATTCATGAATGACTTTGACTACTTCGAACTTGAAAATTCTGAGACATGTTCGGAGAAACTTTCGCACAATTACTTGCACAAGAATGCTGAGTTGCAATATGCTAATCAACTTTCATTCTAAACCAAACCGTTCCAAGTGATAATCACATGTATTCATTGTGTCAGGACGCCCCATTGGTTCATGAATGGGTAGGATTAAGACCTGGTCGACCAAGTGTTCGCCTCGATGTCGAAACTGTTAGATACTCTGGAGAAAAACCTTTTGTAAGATTGGACTATTTAATCCTCAAGTATACGATAAGAAAGCAAGATATATTACAATCAAATGCTAAAATTAAGATGTTCACTTTGCTATTGTATCCTTGTAAATACAATACCCGAGTCTTAATTCATATACGTAGTATGTGAGTGATATCAACTTTCAACAATTTAATGGTGTTATTTAGATCATCTGTTCCAATTATGGTCAAGGAGGATCCGGGGTGACATTGTTCTGGGGCTGTGCCAAAGATACTGCAGATCTAGTGAGAACTGCGGTCATCCAAGGAAGCAGCAAATTGTAACAGCCGCATCTGAAGTTGTCTTTGTACTAAAATTGTTTCATGCTTACCTTTAAAGCATTTAGTTTGGCACGTAAGCAAACTTGAATGTGAATCTCAGTTACTGAGAAATGCAGGTGGTGACCGTGAAAATTAAAGTTTAAAATTTGATTTATGAGTGATGACTGTTGTTCATGAATGGAATATGTATGGCATTTATTTTTAAACAAAACTATTCTCTTGCTAATGGGTCTTCAAAGCCTTAAGCGGAGATACACTCACAGCCGACATTCTTCTTCCGAAACGGTAATTAATTGAAATCACAAACCTTTGCTGACAATAAAGTCTACGTGCTGAACTCAACAAAAACATCTGTGAATGAAAACAGGCATTCTCCGTTTGTTAAAAATACTACGTAACAAACTTCCTATTTTAATTCTAATTTGACTGCACCTATGCAGCATCTATTGTAAAAGTAATCACAGACCAAATGAAGATCTTAATGACGGTCGTACTCTTTGTTTTAATTGGTGCCTGTGATCACAATACCTACAGCACGGGACACTGGGAGCGATAAAATTATTATTTTAATTTATAATCCGTCATCAAGCACACAACGTCGGGGATGTCAGAATAGTATAAATCATTTATCGATCCGGTAGGGCCTCTTTGGCTTGTAATTATTCATAAAGAACCTCAAGGTGCTGAAAATTCCATCGCTGTCGCCAATCAAATATGTGTGTTTGAATTCATTTTAACAATCAATCACTCCGTTGAACTTGCGTGCGCTCCTAAATGATGGATACGCCTGTTATTATTGTAATAATTCTTTCAAATCAATCAAATACACTTGTGTCAGGTTAAACATTTGTAAAAGAAATCAAAATTGCCCTGAGCTGATATTGATAAGTATGAAAAAATTGTTCAACCCTGTCTACTCCTTTACAATAAAACTATACAGAGAAGCTGAATATTCATGAGATTCCCTGAGGACAAGTTGATGAGAGTAGCGGCACGTCTTCTCCAAATGCCTACCGTGCTTTCTTAATTATAGATTCATCATGAGAACTAACACTTGGTGTTATATATCCTTCATCTCTGCCTTGTTTCCTTCCTGCTTCTAGAGCTAGAGATGCTGTGTGAATAATGCTACACATATTTTTTGCGGAACGTTTCACTCATTCATTAAAACTACTGCAAATAATAACACAAATATTTTTTAGGCTTAGAGCATCCTCTTCAGCGTTACTTGACTCAGAAGAAAAAGAAACACGTGTAATTAGCCTTGTACGAAGATTTCAAGAGCAATCTTAACCGAATTTTTCTCTTGTCACCTGTCACAAGCTAGGCGTACAAGGATGCGGAATATCTGGGCACACTGGCTGCAAACGTTAATCACTGCGACGCCTCATTTACACAAGTTGAGTTTATATCTAATGTCGCTGGCTTGGGAGAATCCGCCTTACAAGATTAGGGATTGGGGATACGGAGTGTTTAGCAAAATTAAGTCGAAACTGAGCTAGAATTATGACTTGTTCAAGCAGAGTCATAGTCATTGACATCAGTTAGACGCTTAAAACTTTTAATTCCTCCTGAGGGGTCATTATTTTCGCACTCTCACATGCGATAATTTAATTAATACTTCGAAATGGTTTTCAAAAGCACGCTAATTTATGTTTCATTTCTCAGCAGACTTAATTAGAATTCTTGATTTACTCTCTACTCTCTAATATCTTCTCTTTCAATTATTTCCACATCATTTTACGGGTCGAAATTTTATAAAAAATGTGGAATGTCTGGCATACGGATATCGTTATCATTTGATTCGGGCACTTTAAGAAACACAGAATTGCAAATGACCTTTCTACGTGCTATTGCATTGCAAGCTCCCCAGATTGCTCATTATGAATTCAGAATGTCATTTTTCATCTTTAAAAAGTAACACTGAACTTGAAACCACTTGTGACAGTTTCCATTATTATACATTGCGTAGCGTTGTCAACCCTCCAAGTGTAGTAAAGCGATTAAGGAAACCTCAGTCTATCCTCTTAAGAATTACTATATGAATAAATAATCTTTACTACCTTAAAAGAAGGTAGGGCTACACTCATACCGAAGTAATTTGCTGAACTCTCTCCCACTACCTTTCCAACATTCCGTCTACCAACCTCGGTGTTTTCTCATTTGTAAGAGATGAAGATGAGTAGCACAAGACGATGGGTGGATTCCACACACTCGGATATGAACACATCTTGTGGGATATACTCAATAATTCATTCAAAGTACAATAGAAAGAAATGCTTATTACATTATATTCTTGAATAGAGAATTGTGGGTAGCGGATATGAGACACTTGCAATTGTCTCTCAGTCGGTGCAACACTTTTCATTACACCCCTGTAAGCATATATTATAATTATAATATATCTGGCTGACATGTAAGACACACAACGCTCTGAAATCAAACTGACCTCATCACCCAGATTTTAATCCTTTATAAATACTTCTTATTGTCTCTTCGGGTTGATTAGTTTCATTTCATGCTTCACCTGTGAATAACACTTCTGAGGAGTGGGTGATTTTTTTCTTCATGAATGGTCCATTACATTTTTTACTGTACATACGACCATTTTTTCAATGACCTTTCCTCTCTAAAGAGCAGTGCAACTTAAATAAAGTGTTTTAAGAGTTTATTCAAGCTAAATAAGAGTAATATAGTACAAATAAGACAGTTCAAAATGCCCCAGTCAAAATCCTTAATAATTGTTCTGCTAGTGACATGTCAAGTGGTATCATTTATTGTCTGTGTACACGGGGGCGGAGTGAGACGATCCAATAGGATAAAACTTTATCCTACAGCTATAAATTATGGGCCAAGAAATGTTGAAACTTCACCTTATGGAAATGGGTTTGCAAACCGCAATGAAAACGAAAGCTTAGCCTCTAAATTCGGTAAGCACTTTGCTTTTTGTTCTTGTCATTTCATTCATTCCCATGAAGGAGTAAAGTTAAGAATTAATTACTTACTCGACTGAATGTCCATTGTTTATAATCACTTAATAATTTTCATATCCTTTGATACTCAGGGTTGGAGGAAACTGCAAAATTGTTGGGTCTGACTAAAGTCATCTTATCGCCCGTTATAATTCCAATGATAATCTTCGTGGGTATCGTTCTCCTCCTATTTTTCGCTGTTGTCGGGTCATCTGCCGTGGTCGGTGGAGCATTAGGACGTCGTGTGCCTTACCAACATCGATGGGCCAAATCCCTGTCATCTACGGCTAAATTGGCTACTGATGTACTGGAAAGTGAAGAGTGTGTGGAAAAATTGGTATGCGAGTTGCTGCGGAAGAACAGAAGTCCCAGGGCAGAAAATTGGATTCTGAGGTAAGTCTTCTACCAAACTGGTTTTTTCTCTTGTAGCATTTGAAGACATGGGAAAGGATAGTCGTAGTAAATAAGTATTCTGATCGGGATCCACATACAGTGATGGGAAATCGAAATAGGAAGTAGTGACATAGTACAAGTTTATATATAGTCTATACTTCACCCAAACTACTCCAACTTTTATGCCTATTTAAGCGATCATACTTTCCCTATATGGACGATTTAACAGATGCTTTCTTTTTTCCCCTTTCTCCTCATACAGTGCGCTGGACTCTCTCCCAATGAAGACTAATTTGGTGGGCCGTATCGCACGATCAATGAAAAGCACCTCTGATTGTCAAGAATTCAACTGCAACTCCAGAGTAGGCAAAGCGTTGAAGTTCCTGCATTTTGCAACTTCATAGTTGTGCGAGTTTCTGCCAAAGAAGCAAGCAACAACATTATTTCGTTGTAGCTTATTTATGAGCGTATATAATTTATTTTGCTGCCTCTAATGACTCAGTAACTCTTGTGCA
>JAQGAB010001748.1:0-14716 GCA_034696565.1 Isotomurus graminis
CAGTGGTGCTCCAGAGAGCACTTTTACCCGCATCATCCACCACCACCACACACACATACACACCGACTACTTGAAACATAAAAAGTGCTGAGCTTTGGACTTTTGAATTCAACCTTATGCTTTCTCCTTTTAGGAGATTATTAGGAAGGATAGCCTCCCTAACCCAAGTGGTTTATTCCATCTATAACCGCATATATGTACAATATGACATCATGTTCATCTGCATAAGACACGGCAGAGGGACAAATAAAACACCCGTTTGGAACTTGAGTGGAACAAGAATTAAAGAATGGTGTACACAGTTAGCCATGGCCGTGACTCATTAAATCAGAGGTTGAGCTCTACTACTACTACTACTGTGTGTCTATATACTTGCATTGTCCAGTTTGGAAAAGAGGCCACACCACCACCAAACGAGGATTCAGATGAAGAGCAGATTTTTCCACTTGTCTCTTGTTTTATGCAATGCAGTAAAATGCGGGAAGGAGTTCTGAGCCGACGCGAGAAAAATATCAAAAGAGTGAAAGTCAGAGAAAGCTGGTGGTGGTGATGGTGGTGGTCTAGAGCCAGCAGATGCACTAATACCCTAGTCGTCTGCAGTACCCAATAAGTCGGGCACATGGCTTCGAGTCCTGCCAACATGCGAGAGGTGAATTGCGTCTCTACATTGCCGTAGTAGAAACCGTTCGAAACTTCGCTTCGCCTCCGAAAGCTTTCAGGACAAACCGAGAGAAACCTCCGAGTGGGGATTGAGTACTACTGGGAAATAAACCCAACTTGAGGCGAACTCTGGTGATTTCTCGGTAACTTTTGCGTGCAACTGCAGCTTTCTCCCTCACGGAGACACCACTGGGTGTCCCGACTCAGCTGAAGCTGCAAGAGGAAAGAAACCACTTTCCACCAGAGTAAACAACCTATTTTTGGAAACAAGGTTTCTTCTTCCCTTCAACGGGATAATGAAGAAAGCCTACACCAATCGATGGTGAATTTGTCAATGGTTATATAAGAGCTATAAATATCTTTATAAGAGTATAATCCAGACCTTGGCTTCTTTCTTCTCGGGAAATGCACACTAATGATCTTATAGACAGATTTGTGAGTCTCTCATCAATCTCTTTAACAAATGGAGGGTACTTATGTAAATATATGCGTTGGGTCCACGGGTTTTGGGCGATTGGATACTAGATTATCTATATGGAGAGTACTTTTACCATTCTATGGTTTACTTAAAAGAGTTTATATTTGTGTATTGGGATGACCATTGTCCCTTTCTGTATATAAGGTCTTATGCTCTTTCATACACCCTTTCTGTCTCTAGTGATGTGTTAATACAAAGGAATATACGGGTTGGAATGAATTATGCAACAAAAAGGTCTCATGATGTACTCCAATCAGAAATAATGGGAGTATGGAATAGTGTGTTGATACAGAGTTAATGATAGTTCAACATTCTTGGGTTCCTGAGGAATAAAAGTGTATTTGTAGGAAGACACAAAAGATGTGTACTTTGATATTCATGGTCAATAGAGAATCCAATCTTTCTTTCTCTGACGGTCATTTTGTTGGTGGAAGGGTGTACTTAAAGGCATGTAGAGACAAAGCAAGTAAACATTCACTTTTACAGATCACTCGATGGGCTTAAAAGCTCCCCGAGCTTATATTCCTCCGGATGTGGATACGCCCAATGGAATTAAGAAAGCTTCCGATTCATACTTGACTATCGTTTGGATGATCTTTCTCTCTGTCTATTCAATTACTCTTTCTCTTCAGTAGACTCTGGTTAATGAATACTTTAGAGGGATAGTTGAATGCACACACAGTTTACGTACTTTTGACTGACACTTGGGCTGAGTGAAGTGGATGTCTAGTAGTTTATTAATGTTAAATGGCAATATGAGAAAAAGTCATTCATAGTGGCAGTAGGACACAAACTTTCTCCGGTGCAAACTTTCTCTCTTTCTCCGAGACTTTAAACTGTTGATCGTGTGTCTCGGGTCGGAGGGTATTATTTCTCCTCGGCTGATTCTTTTCCTGCCGATTAGCTCGTTCTCTAAACTCTAGTGAGGATGAATATTTAAGAGAGATTTGGGTTATACAAAAGGCTCATGAGGATGTGTATGAATTATGTAGAGAGATTCTTTGGTAGTGAGTCTATAGAAATGAAAGGTACACGGAGATGAAAGTGGTCAAAAACCCGGCAGACACCGAAACCCCTTTTCCTTTATCTGCACTGCGGCTGTTCAGCGTGTTCATATGTCCTTAAAAAGCTTTCTCCTACTTTCTCGTAACTATATATGTGTATATACACATTATGTGTGTGGAACACAACCTGCTCACTTTCTCTCATCTCATATCCCATTGTGATGTGAGTGAAGTGCCTTGCCCCTTAATTGTGTGTGTCCCTTGCTAACGATAATCTCCTACGAGTTGTATAATCTTCATGTGTGTTAAATGCTTGTACGGGAAATTAATACCTGGCTATTGAGTCTGTGAGGACTTTCGTACTCTTTACTTTAGTATAATATCGTCACTATTTTACAGACAACCACGCATGGAGAGCAATAAAAAAAGAGAGACACTAGAGACATTATGGAAGAATAGCAGAACCCACAGATATTCCAGTGTGACACCTATCTCGTTGCCATTTCTTGGTTCTAATGATGAGTAGTAACCTTTGATTTCCAATTCCCATTTGATTGAATTGCCTTTTGCTGCTTGCCTTGACGTCTAAAAGGCATCGCCCGGTTTATTAAATTCCCTTTGTACTCAAGCACTAAACTCACCGAAGAAAGGGCTTTTAGGTCTCCCCGACTTTTATAATAAAACATAGTGAACGAAGGAAGAGTATGAGTGTGTGTAGTATACTCTTTTGATCCACCTCTATCACTGATCTCCTTTTTACAATGGCTCTTGAACCGTAATCTTTCGGGAAAGGCTTTTGCATGCATTATTAATAATCGGGCTTTGGTAACTATGTGCGAAGTGAATTTGGCTTGCTCCTGTAGTTTGTGAGTGAGAAAAAGGGTTTAAAAGGTAAAGTGTGAGTGCACAAGACCAAATCAAACTACAAATTGGAACATATCATTAAAGAAAAGGAGGGTAATATTCGCGTAATTCGTGGGGTTCGTGATCTCTAGAAAATTTGAGCTGTAGATTTGTCTTGGAGAGTTAATGGCTCGGTGACCTCGTGACTTTAGTGCTTTCTCGGAGTTCCCCAGAGTCATATTGATGTTGGGGGTCCGTTATACATACTGTAGGAGTGTCTGAGGAGCTACACGGGGACATGTGTTGGAGACTTCAAAGACAGTGACTGAATACCTGGCGTGAGAAAAGTGATTTGCACTCCGTGCAGCACATCACAAGGACTTTCTTCTTCTACGTGAACGTCATTGAGGTTGAGGGTGACATGCATAAGTTTCGGTTCTGTAGAAGATGGTTAATGAATTTTGCTGGCTTTTCGTGCTTCAAGTCTTTTAGCTCACACATTATTTTGTGTATGAATCCCTGATTAATTTTAAAATATGAGAAAGGGGCATTAACTAGTGTAGGGAATATTAGGCCATTTGTCTCGGCATGTCGATGCCAATGTCTACATTCTTGGAGAGATGAGTAACCGTGAGCCAGAGAGCGCGGATCAATTACAAAAACTACAGATGTGTGGAGAAAGAGGCTAATTGTAGTGTGCAGAGATTCCTTGGATTGTTAATCCTTATGTCATTTGGAAAAACAGATTGAAAAGAAATTGAGAAAGCACATTCAACCAGATTTTTGGTTGCCAAGCGTCCTTCAGCGTAAAGTGTGCTGTCAAAATACCTTCCTGGTTCCATCAGAGTTTGGTTGATTTTGAGAGTATAACTTGTTAATAGTTCACCCAGGGAAGACACCGTTTATATTAAACGGTTTGCCAACTCGAACTAACAGGACTACTGATGTATCTTTATTACCGTTTGAAGTAGTTGGTGCGTTAGTTGATGCCAACTCTCCTTCACTCAGACATCCATTCACATGGCCAGCAACACTGACACAGAGATCATGGGAATAAGTGAGTGAGGATAGTTTGTAAAAACAGGAGAAAAGCAATAATGCAAGTCTGATTGTGACAAGTGTGCACACACACACATATTCACACTCACACGGTATACTCCTTTTCTAGGGAGAATGTCATTAAGCATACAGTTATTTATAGAATTACGGAGATTGTGCTCGTTTCACAATAGCTCATTTCACTCTCTTATCTCTGGCTGCGAGATGCTTAGTCAAAGATTACTGACTTGGAAAGACAACAAGAAAAACAATATAATGGGCAAGTGAAGATGCTCTCGTGCAACATCAATCGTCTTGGAGATATATTCTTCCAGAGGGATTAGCCTTATCCCATTTAAGTCCGTAAAAGAAACTCTCCCTCTCTCGCTTTGGGTCCTGCCTTACAAATCATGTGCTGGATTATGGAAATTTCTTGTTAGCGCAAATCCGTGTGTGTGTTTGTTGAGCTTGTTAAGAAGATATAAGAATGCAAATCCTTGAGTACATACCAAAGAACACACTTGCCATTTGACAAAAGAGACACGGGAACTGTGAGGAATGCCAATTTGTCAGGTTTCTTTGTTTAACAATTCTGGTAGGGAATCTACTTTCCTCCGTATAAGAGAAAGAGCTCGTTCAACTTAAATAAATAATAATGATTGCAGGTGAATAAACAGGAGGAGGTGGATGGAGGAACGGGGAGATGGTTTAATTTACCCAAAGTTTGGGCTGCCTGTGAAGAACTCTTATTGCGTGGTTTCCTCCGTTAATTCTCGCTTGAGGAGAAGTTTACGAAGAATGGGACTCTGCGGGACCCTCTTGCAAAACCAGACTTTGCCTATATTGCTCCATGAGTTATGAATAACAACCTTTAAACACTTTCTTCTGTCATCTTCCCACAATTTGCTAGGAAAGTGAGCAACATAAAGACACCAGAACTACCGGTCCCTGTCATCCTTTCCCAGTCTTTCTCATTGTGAGCTCGTGTATGCCAAAGTAATTTGTACCATTCAGCTGGTTTAGTTCCATGAAAACCCAGTAAGTCGGAGGGGATCACTGGAGATGCACACAAGTAGTCATAAACACCCAGTTAGGTACTGAGGGAAAGCAACGAAAGTTTGGTCCGTAGGAATATATAAACTATATGAAACTATATATTATATGAATCCGTCGCTTGGAACTCGAAGCACGTTACTCCTTTCAGAGACTCACTTGCTGGATCCACCAGATAAACTAATCATTTAAAAGTTGACAAGTAAATAGTTTAGCCCATGCCGACGTGAACCGTGTTGATTCTGTATACCTCAGCTTCCGCACTTTGCCTATCAATTTCATTGGTCCAGATTCTATAAATGCGTTTCATCACTAACTCGGATAATATGACAGAATATAAAAAATATAGCCCACGTACTCTTCTTCACATGTTTTACACATAACCTTCAGAATTTCAATTGAAATAGGTTTATATACCTTGTGGTCTGTTCTCCTTTCCTTAAGCAGCATTGCGAATAAAATAGAGGAGAAAGTTCACACATTTGTTATACAGGTACTACATATTCTACAAATGAGTATTAAGTGCATCAAAAATGTCTGCACTTTGAGTATATAGCAAAAAGAAAGGTGATTTTCTCCCAAGTTTATGATCGCCAGGCAAAGAGAGGAATATAATAAACAGGTGAAGAATATCCGAAACAACTGTCATTCATAAACAATTAAGCAGAAGCTTTATGAATAATGAGAAGGAAATCGCGCACATTTTGTTCATTCAAGCGTTTGATTCACACAATCAACTGCATGCAATGAATCGTTCAATCATGTCATATCATAAGAGAGAGATAATTAGCACTCCAAAATAACTGCGTATACACAATACACAAAGTTCCGAGGCCGTTCCCGTATAAAATATCAGTCAGCATGGGTGGTGTTAATGAAATGCCAATATTTTGTGTGGATTATTATTATTAGTTTGCTGCCATTTGAGTTAGCAGTGTGTTAGTTAATGGACATTTGGACATTTATTTGTGTGGTAAATTAGGATTTGTAATTTGTACCCGGTGGGGAATAAGGAAAGTTTGAGAGATACAAGTATGAATATTATGAGGGACACATACACCTTATATATACTTCCGTGTGTGTGTATGTGTGTGTGCTCCATGGGATTTTATGTAACTTCATGAGTGTCTGGAGATATGTGTGGTGAACAAATAAAAGTTTAGTGCCATCAATCGCACCGTTTGTCTGAAAAGGGTATATCTTTTAACTGATATTTTATGTATCAAAGGATGCAAATCCCACAGAGTGCATTTGTTAAGAATTCTTCTCCAGTGATATTCTCACTGTGGTATTTAGACGAAGACAAAGCCACAGGGAGGGGCAATGGTTTGAATGGAAAATTTAGTTGTGTATTCTTATAGTGTGAATCGAATTAACTCGTAGTAATATATATATTATATATATGTATATATATCATCTCTCAGTTGGAGAGTGGTTTGTGCTGATTAATCTGGAAACGATGAGAGTCTCGCTTTCGCAAGGATCGATTGGAGTGATCAATATACAGGAAATTTAGCACACAGCAAATCTCTCTCTCTCTCTGAGATTTCTTTGATGCTGCCAAAGTTTTATTATACATGAGTGAATGTTGAATGTAGGGCATTAAGGGTAGGTATATAAACTTGAATACTTGAGTTATTCGTGGCTTCCTTTGAGAAACTGAGTGATGAGTGTGTTTGCAGTTTTGTAGTTGTGTTAGTGCCTGAGTAGAAATATACATAAGAGGGGGAATATAACAAAGAACTTGATTAACATGTCAAAGTAACATCTTTTTAACATTCGCATACATTCTCAACAAACCTGGTACTTTCACCCATAAGGCCATTCAAAGAACATATATTTATAGGCTACAAGAAAATATCGCCCACATTAAAATCAGCTTAAAGAAGCTTTAAATGACAATCGAATTAGTAAATAAACTCTTTTGGGAAGAATTTGATTTGAAGTTACTCACGAGTTTTCTCCAGATTTGTCGTGATGCTGGTGATGAAATCTTTCTTGGAAGTGTCTTTGATTTTTGGAAATACCAAAAGGGTCATCTGTCATGCCATAAATTCCTGCGGCTACAGCTGCCATATTGGCAGGTTATTTGTGTGAGGAATCAATGGAAGTTACAATAGGAGGAGGATGAGTGGGGGTCACTCAGAAATGAGTCATTTTTATTCATTGTCTTTCAATATCGCAGAGTGGTTTAAACCGGAGAAACTTTTTTTCTCTCTACATTTTCCTCATCAGAAAACACTAATCCACGGGGAAAGTTCACCAAGCTGCAATCAAAATGAAAGTTACACGAGCGAAGAAGTTGACCAAAGTTTGTGTGTAGGAAATAAAGTGGGATATTTGCTGCTACTGGCGTTGTTGGACATGTTACACACGTACTTTCACAACCTACTTTGAACTTCATGTCTCATCTATCAAACTTTTTCACCATTATTTCGGTTGAATTGCCCATACTACTCATTACGTGATGAGGGAGGAGTGTGTGTGTGTGTGTGAATGTGTGTTTTTGAAACACTTGAGATGTTGGATAGTTGGCTACACAAATGTCACCTTGAATTGGAAGTATTTGATCATTGGAAACGGAAAGCGGCTGTGAGAGATTTCCACAATAATGTGTATTTGTGTGTGTGTGACACTTGGAAGCCTTGTGTTAATATATATTTGTGTGTGTGTGTAGAGATAGAGTGCCACTAGGTTAGTGGAAGTGGCAGGAAAACACGAGAAGTATTATTGATGCTCTTCCAGCATGCTCAGACACAACACTCTAGAGGAGGAGGTTTGGACAATTTCCAACAAGTTCCTCCTGAAGGAGATCACGAAATGAAATTACGGGCATTCCATCTTGCGAAGGTATGTGAGTATTGTGGATGAATTTGGTTGCAGGGTGCCGTTTGATTGAGAAACCAGCCGGTTTCACCTTTTGAGAGTTTTTTGGCATTTATTATTTGTGCAACTTTCACTTGCGTGAGTATAGAAATGTGTGTGGGTCTGGAGGTGTGACTAGTGGATGACTACTGACTGATGTTAGGGGGATGTCTGTGAGCTGGGGAGATGTAGTCGAAAGGAGTGTGGACAGGTATTATGTACAATCTATATGTATATGTTGATGAGAGGCTGGATGGGAAAGTAGGAGTGTGTAGAATGAGGTTCAGGCATCGGCGATGGTGGTGGGTCAGGAGAAAGTGTCACAGAACGAACACATGTTGGATGGAGAAAGGTACCACCACCGGGGCACAATAATAACTATCGAGATTTAGTGAAGGACCTTTAGCTTGTCGGCTAGGCTGGTGCACTTCCGAATAACTTTGCTCATATCACAACGATCCGTATTCATTGAGCGTGCAGGTCGGGGAAAAGACTAACTTCCTGGAGAACAACAGTCGTTTCCACATTAAACTTTCTCTCGGTGGGTAATAAAGACGGAGGTGAAATTAGCCTCCTGGTTCCCTGGACCAGGACTCCCTTTCGACTCGACATTCACGTGGAGAAAGTGAGAGTTTAGTCCACGAGCATCCTACAGGTTCGTAGCAGGCACTACCACCTCAGTCTGCATGACTCCATATATACTACAATCCCTAACCTCTCTCTCTCTCCCTCTCTTTATACCCTTGAAAATTAATTATGGAATGTGATCGCGCAGTGATGTGTGTCGATGTCGATACGCCAGTGAACACTGGGCCAGGAAGATGTGGTTGCATCCCAGAAGGAGCACAAGAAGTCCAATGCAACGAGAACAACGACGACGACGACGGCTCTCTTCCTTGTGTGTACTCACACACTTATTGTCTACCCTGCTGAGTCGTCTTTTACAGTGGAGAGAAAGTGTTATCTCAACCCACTCGAATGCCTTTATGAGGGACACACTGTCAGGAAAGTTATTAAAAAGAACTATAATATGGTCCTCCATCACGAGGAGATGAGAATCTCAGGTTGTAGGAGAGATGGTTCTCCACACACAAACACACACGTCTCTCACACATGGACAATGGACTACGAGTGAAGTTATGCAATCTTGTGTAATATTGTGTGTGTGTGAGTACGAATGTACTCAGAGCGTTGGCGCCTTTAAAAACTCGCGTCTGTCGGCGCAAGGTCTCCTGATGCTTCCTGCTGCCTGCTTTCTATCTCTGTCCAAAACTAAAAGCCTTCATGTCCACATGAGATGCTCTCCAGCACGCCTCTATCCTCACTGACGAAAGAGATAAATTTGAATGGGAGATGTGCAGACTTTTCTTCGGCTTTCTCCCTTCCTCAAATTACCCGTCATGAGTACGTTGGGGTCTAAGGTTGCTCTATACAATATTTTAGTGTATAGTAAGTGAATGTGTAGGCTGTGAGTGTACAGAAATAGAGAAAGCTTACAGAGAGTCAATCCAAGTTCAATTAAGTGCGACCGGTGAAAGTAGAGGGAATGTGTAGTTGCACTAAACTACTTTCCCGTTTCTCAATGTCCACATTTATTAAGGGGAAATGGCATTTTACTACCTTTCCTACCTGAAAGCTCTTCATTGTTCTTTCATTGTATAATGGGATATATAGTGTCTCTATTGTCCGAGAGATACCTTTTGGGTCGTCTCTGGGAGTTAGTCAAATCACCATTCGTCTTACTTCCGTGTGACGCCCCTATCTCGTGTAACTTACAAACTGTGTGTGTCTCTGTAAAATACACGTACGAGAGAGAAAGTCGATAGAAATCTGTGGGAATTCATTTGAAAGGTGAAACCTGCATCATATTGGTGTCTATACGGTTATTCTTTCCTCCTGCCAACTTCTCATGGTTGACTAGGTACACACACAAGACTAAGATCTCTTAATAGTTGTCATTTCGGTTTTTTCTGGCCCCCGTCTTTGTTTAGCATTAGCATCGAGGCGACGGAAAATTCTGGTGTGTGAACTTTGCTAAACCCAAGAAATAAATCTGTCTTCCCAGTTTCAACTAAACTTTTTGAGGAGATTACACTCGCTACTACTGTGTGTACTGTACATGCACTTGCGTCTCGGGAATTTGCAGAGCTTGTAATGTCCGAAAACTGGGAAATGGTTTTGGATCAGCCGCAAACTTTTTGTCGCAGGTTCAGAAGAACTATTAGCTCGAGAGCTTGTTACAGTGCGAAGGGTTACCCGCATTGAAATACTTTTTTTACTTGGCAGCTTTTGCTATACATAATACGAGGATGATTCTACTGCTGCTGCTGCTGATGGTGATGGTAGTGGTGGTGGACGAAAATTCTTTCATACGACAGAAAAAACACTAAAGGGAAATGTGTGAATGTCTGTTACAAAGAAAAAGAATCGAGAAAGACATCATCTCACTCTTCGTTGATTTAATCTGCGACGAATGATGCACTCTATTAAAATTCTTTTTTGAATGGATGATTCATGCGGTAGTTCAGAGACGTCATGAATTCAACTGATGCAGAGACTGCGGATCTTGAGAATGTTTTTATATGGAAAAATGTGTCCCTCTGGGAAATAATTCATAAGGAAAGAGAGCGAGAGAATCAAATCTTATTCTGAGCAATTCTGTTATACATAAAAATGCACAAACCGAGTCAAGACTGAAATAAGTTGGTAAAGTAGCGTGATAATTTAATGAGATCTCGTCACATATGCCTTTCTATCTAACTGCTAACAGTTATGTGTATTGTGAATGAATTCAGTCAAAGGATAAAAGGAGACGATATGAGACAGCTTTCAATTGATGTTGACAAGCTAGGTAAGTCCTTGTTGTCATGTTGTACACATGAATGTTGTTAAAAGTCGGAGATATTGTTACGGTGGTAATAAAACGTATCACCTTGTTTAAAAGTGTATACACCCACATACTCAACCAGAGTAGTAAAAGGTATAAATTTGATTGTTAAAGTGAGAGAGAAAGACAGAGAAGTTTGGAGAGAGAAGAAGTAGACACGTTTGGAAGTGAAATCACAGTTATGTGTGCAACAACCGTCAACCAAAGTGACATCCCTTATTCCCATATGCAGGGAAATGCAAAATGTATGACGTATGATTGCTCAAGATAAAAGTGAAAAGACATGTGTGCTTTGAATTTTAATGTAAATTGACAGGATCTTTTGTAAGGGTACGTGAATAAGCTAAGAATGGGTGGGGAATGGAAGAGAGAAAGAGTTTACTAAGACCCATTCATCGTGGAGGTATTAAGTATCCTAAAGTTTGAGGTGGGATGTACTTTTTTTGGCAGTGTGAAGTGTACATGGTGAATCAAAGGAAATGTCTATAAGAGCAGAATTCAAGTGAAATGAAGAGAAGGAGTCGTCTTTAAGGAAGATGAGTGGATGTGGTGAAAGTAAGATCACTAACGGTAGAAACAACTCAATCTCGATTGGTATGAGAGCCACGAGGAGGTCTCGAGAGAAGTTATCCTATTGGAAGTCTTTCTGTTCTTTTTTATAATGGAAGAAGAGCATCGAGCCTTGGCAGCCTTTTACACGTTATATAGAAAGTTAGTTTGTTTATTGCAATTGAATCCTATGGGATCCTCAAGCACACACACACACACACACAAGCGATTGATGTGGAACCCCAGTTTGCTCCGAGTGAAAGTGAGAGGGATCTATGGTAGAAAAATTCAACCCGGTGTTATTAGTCAGAAGGGGTTGTTGTGTTAACTGGTTTCTGGTGCATAAGAAATGGATTTGATTTTAGGTTTAGTCGTCTCCATCCTCCACTTCATATGGGGAAATCTCACAAGCTGTTATGTGTCATGTATGGAGGAGAATGGCTAAGATTATTGAAATGGTCGGCTTTCACCAAAGAGAAAGCTACACGCAACGTAGTTTGCGGTGGATCACGTTCTCTATACATTTTACTACAGGAGAAAGTTCATTTAACAAAGGATTACAAATTTAAGTATCAAGAGAGCGATTAAGAGAGCCATTGCATTATTCGTTGTGCCAATTGTACTCGACAGAAAAGATTCGTAACTCGTGGATTGTATTGCTTGGGAATACGAGAGGAGAAGGAGGGTATTGGCCATTTTATCCTTAAGTATCTAAAGATGTCTTAAGAGTGTTATATTCTCTTTGAAGTAGAACTTGGGATGCCTTAGGTGTCGTTTGTTTTTACCCTGTACGATGATTATGGCACTCGTGTAGAAATAAGGAAACGGTGTTCATACAGATGAGAGTAAAGAAAGAGTGTGGAAAAAGTGAGGGGATATAAGAAGTGGTAAGTAAAAGAAACGATTTGTACTGGAGGGGTACAACTACTAGCGTTTATTTGGAGAATAATATGGTTATTATGTAGTTATAGGCAGTGCACTGGACATGAGAAGTAGAAGAAGTGTAGGCAAAGTTTCGAACGAAGGACTTACCCTCCTGCGACAAGTATCATTTGCATCTTGAACTGTTTAAGTGACCAGTCAAGGGAATGTTAAGATGGTCCTTGGTATGCTTTCTCTCATCAGTTCCATTTTGTTCAAAGATGTGGAAATGAGTGTGAAAAGAGTTTTTTTACTTAGGTACGTTAACTTTTAAGCGCAGAGTCTTTTAAGGTGTAATTTCTTTCAGACACTTTAATAAATACCCGCTTGTGTTTGTGAGGCTTTAGTTCTGTCATATGAAAGTTATTATTGGCACAGTGTCCATTTAAAGGTCTATGAATGAGGAGAGAACACGTAGGATCCTTTTAGTGACATTTATTTCCAATGATGCAGTAGGAGAGGTTCTGTGAAATAAATTGTTATAGTAGAGACAATGTTTGTCAAAAGTAAGTTGAATATCCTCCATCAGAGGGATCAATAATCAGCAGTGGCATTGATTATTAACTTAAAAAATCAGAGATCTCCGTGTTACTTAACAGTTAGCAGTAGTGATTGGTAGTGGTATTGAGGTGAGACGCTTATACAGTTTGATCATTTACCTGTCTCAAACGGTTGTTTGCGTGTCATGGGAAACATATTTTGGTTGTTTAATAGTACAGTACACACCTATTTCCAACATTTTTCGTTTTGGGTGCTTTTGAAGGTTTCGGAGGAAATCGTTTTAATAAGGATTGAGGTTATTTTTAAAAGGAAGGATTGCAGATTATAACCCTCAACAACATTGAGTAGCATATAAAGTAGCATATGTCTAGTCTTAAAAAGGATCGAGTGGATGAATGGCTCAAGTATGGATTCCTATTTATTGAAAATCAAAAGGAAAATGTGAGTAATTCAGAGGAAAAGATTTTTGTTTATGGATAAATGAATGTTCTTTCAAAGCCTTTTGAAAGCTAATCTTCTGTGGATGAAAGGAAATTGAACCTAGTTTTTTGATTAAATCCGTCTATTTCCTTGATTGATAAAAGTTCATCGCTTACATGTACCAAGTTGAGTGGACCCGTGAGGATTCCAATAGCCTATGATCATCAAACTAACTTTCGCAACTGGTGAAAGTGATACGTAGTTCAAGTGGTTTATATCTCAAACGGAAAACTTAGGTTATGAGTCTTTTGAAGAAGCCTTCGTATTCAAGCTCAATTATGGAAGGGCAAAAGAGCTTTGATGAATCCCTTTCAACGCTAACAATTATTATGAGAAAGTGGTGTGCTAGATAATCAGGATAAATTTGTAATGTACTTGGGTCAACATCTGGAGAAAATTAAAAACGGACACTTGAAAGTCCTAAAAAGGAAGAGAGAGGAATATGAAACCACTAAAACAGCCACAAAAGAGGTGGCCACGTACTTGGCACATCAAAAGAAAGTGTTAGCCAGATTTGCACACCAAACTAGTGAAAGTTTGTGTTTGTATGTCTGTACACTTTTTGGTTGGATAAAACGAACTTCTGTGTGGCGATATACGTCAGCTTATCGAACCTGAACTATTTTTTTTTCTTTCTAGAAATTCCCATTTTTAACGAACCAGCAATCTTTCAATTTCACAAACTCTACAAAAGATTCAAAGAACCGGAAGGAAAACTTTGATTTGCAGTGATTTTTATTCCATTCACACATCCTCGCGATTTCAACGTACTTTTGGGTGACACAAGATTTCTTTTGTTACATCATCAGTGCTATTTATTTCCTTCAGGTCAATGTGAAACCCACCACAGTTTGGGAGCCTAAGTTCCTGGGTTCGGCAAAGTATCAGAATATCCGTTGAATTGACACGGTTCCTTATTCTCTTTCCTTTGCAGCAGGAAGGTTTACAAAGGTCTAACACGATTGGCTTGGAGTGTTTGGAATCTCTGGTGACTTACACATTGCACCCCCATAAGTCATCCTTACCAATTTAACACTTTCAAATCTATCGCATACTTTGAAACTGGGATTGCAAAAGACTTTTGCGCATGAAAAAGTCGCTATTGGTTTAGCAAAATCGTGCCTAGAGTGAAAGTAAAAGGCATGCTGGCCTAAAAAGTGACTGTGTATAGTCCAGCTGTTGGCTGTATTTTTCTGCATCGTGAATATACGTTCACCTACTTACTCGGTCAGGAGTTCAGAAGACTTAATGTAAATCTACACGCACATTTCTTGTCACATATGTTACAGAGAAAATTCGTGTTGATTTTTTCTACCTACCTTCATACACAGCGGCCTATATTATATTGTCCCACTGCATGATAAAATATTCATTGCCTTATTGCCTACTTTGTATTGCACAACTGCAAACCATAACCACGAGAGTATGAAATGCATA
>JAQGAB010001749.1:0-14707 GCA_034696565.1 Isotomurus graminis
CCAGGGACTCCGTCGATGTTTGTCAAAACTGATTCGGGATGTGTGGATGAGATTAACGATGCAGCTCGAAAAGGAATCGCTGATTCGTTTATTTTGATGTTGGTGGTTGCCATTCTGGTGGCTTTAGCTGAGGTGGCTTATGCGATTCAGTTTTATCAGCTGTATGTTCCTCTTATCAAATCTAAGGGAGAACCTCCTGTGCTTCCCCTGAAGACGCCACAAGACGATCCACAGGTTTTGATCTTTAGTAAAAGAGAAAGCATAGGCCCGTAGAACTAGGAATATAGTGATTTTATTGATGGTTAGGGCTTGGGGGACGGTACGGACCCTACTCAGCTTACAAACGGTGATGGAAGTGGTTCTTTACTTGCGGGATCTAACCTAACTGGGTCAAGTTTGGGAAGTGTTATCACAACGGGGGCCCCGATGAACTATCCTGGTGGAAGTGGTGTTCCAGCTTCAACGAAGATTGGTTCAGGTGACTGGTTGCACAGCTGAATCTGTTTCATGGAAGGTATGCGATGATTAATCAACTAAAGGAATGACTGTGCAGTGGCCAACAAAAAGGGAAAGATAGGCCAAGATGGAGCAACTGCCCCTGGAGGTGTCCAGTATGGACCTGCAGGAGTGTCTGGGACAATAATAGGAGGATACAATGAACCCCCTCAAGGGGTGGCGAACATAGGTTCCAGTTCGAGTTTTGATTCAGAGGAAGATGACGACGCAGGGAGATTGAAGAAACCTAAGAAGAAGAAGAAGAAAAGGAAAGACCAGAATGATCTTCCAGATGGGAACTATGGAATAGTGCAGCCTGACATGACTCCAGCGTACACCGTAGTGAACGCGGATGACGATTTGGTAGGGGACAGACTTCCTCAGCAGCAACAAGACTTGGGTCCAGGTGGAGGGCCCCAACGGGGAAAGATCTTTGGTATGACGCGGAGTAGGAAAAAGAACACTTGAAGACTAAATTGGTGTGCAGAGTGACATGTGATTGTTTTACTTAGGGAGTCGTTTTATGCGATGGATGAACAATAAATTTTCTTGTGTGAAAGCTTAGAGAGGATTCTCTTCACCATTTCACCAGAACTTGTTTTAAAGAAAGCTTATAAATGTCTTGAGTCTTCTTAGAAATTACGGTGAAAGCGAAGAGTCGTTGCAGGTCATTCTTTAAGAGTAAAAATTCAGTTTCACACTTGAAACTCTCCAGTGACCTTTCTTTCCAAGGATGGAATTTCTTTGATCAAAGCCAAGTCGTCATCTTGAGATTTCAGAGTGATTGAAGATGGTAAAGGAGATTGTGACAGAACAGATCCTCTCCAAGCTGCGCCAAAGTCCGGGGCTTTTGGGGAATTGGATCCGCTCATTTCAGGACTGGTTCCGCAGTCAGGACTGCTTTTAACGCTTTCTGACTCTTCAACTATTGTAGCGAGAGCTCCTCCTAAAGTGTTGTTTCTTGTGGGGGATATCGGGTTTTCGTTCGAGTTTGTGTCTTCTTCTTCTATTGTCAGTTCTCTGAGAGAAAATTAAGGGATAAGATGGTTAATATGTAGTTAAGAAGAGTTATAGAGAGGCATGATGGGACAACATTACATTTCGACTGCTTGTGGTACGTTTTCTTTGCAGATAGCCATGATCTCGTCACACTGGATGATTGGATGGGGAGGAAGCTCATCGATGACTTCAACCTTGAGGTCCTGTGTGTCCGTTGGAGGGACGTCTACAGGAGTGATGGGTTTGAAGAAGCTGGGTGTAGGAACTGAAAGGTAAGTCTGTCGGGTGTGAAGAGTCGACGAGGGGAGGGGCAAAGTCTTGTGGACAAAGTGGGGTGAGTATTGGCTTAGAACGCTTGTTTCGCCTGTGGGAAACTTGACTAGTTGGAATAAAGGGAGACTGGAGAAATGGGAAAGCGTGGGCAACAGAGCTTTCATTCCTTGTGTAGGATCTTTGAAGGATGGATTGGAAGGTGTTCCCTTTCCAATGACTGTACTGGATCGTGATCCGTTTTTATTTGTCCACGGGAAGTTAACAGTTCCTGATGGGTTTGGAGTTGTGCTCACTGCGGAGTAGTTCATGTCGATTCCTTTGAACAGGGTTTCCACCACTGTGAGAAATAGAACAAATAATAAAAGGTCATTCATGTGCAGGTTCAATTGGATTCCTTCATAAAATAAATATTGTATTGGCTAACAATTAGTCTTGGTGGGATTAGCATTGACATCTTTAAGCAGTGGGACGTGTCGGCCAGGACCGTTTCTGGAAAGAGTCTTGGAATATCCTTCGGGATTTCTGGTTTCCAGGAGTCTCTCTTTGAATACATGTCGACCGTTGACTATTGCCTTCGCCTGGAGTTTATTAAGTCCTTTAGTCACCAAACCAGTCTCTTCCATAGGTCTCCCTTTGTTCCTTGACCTACTTCGTGACTTACTGGATGCGTCGTTCCTATTCACATTCAACATTGTAGATTATAACAGCATGCAAATGCTTTACAATAATTGTGGCTGAGGTACGAAAATCTTGCTGGTATTAATTTACATTTCTCGACTATTGTCTGAATTTTCTTTGATGCGAACGTGTCCATGAGGAAGCCTGGAATTCTTCCTGGAGTCTCCTTTCGAGTTATGGGGACGTACTTTTCCTTTGGAGTCGATTCTGGCTCTGTTTTGTGGGACTGATGGTCGTGTGGTTGTCTCATGAGCGTGAACTCGGTCTGGGTCGTCAACATGGTCATTGTCATCTTCAAATTCGTCCATTCTAAAACTAATTACGGATGCTCCAGACTTTCTTTCTTGAGCATTAACAGCATTTCCCTGAAAGTGTGCGTGATTTCCACCAAAGCAGAATACTTCTGTGGCTCCGCAATACAAAAAGGTGGCTGCAGCAATAGCTGCAAAAGCGGCGAGCATCATTTCCAATCCGAGTTGGAGGACTTTTGCCTGGAATACTTTTCCTACGATTGGACCGCAAGGCTAGAGGGTAATGATATAGCAAATGTGAAATGTTTAGAAGAAGGAGTGCAATGGAAAATGCATTAATTTACACTAGTGTAAATGATCTTTTTGCGGTACTCTCCAGACATTCCCAGGACTCCGTTTCCACATCCTTTCTTAATGCTGATGCTCTCTCTTCTGCAGCAAGTGTACGGGACACTTTCCTTGGGAAGTGGGAAACCGGTGGAGTTTATTTCTTGGAAGAGTGTCCAGTCAGAGTACCCTGTGACCCCGCAGCACTTGTACTGGGATAAGTAGGGATTATGGCATCTTAGGAAGTTGTAAGTAGTTGTGGTCATGTCATAATGTTAGAAGTCTTACTTCGTATTGAAGGAGACTCAGCCAATTGGCCAGGTTAGGGTCAGATCGACTTTGCTTCATGACATTGAACAATTCATGACTCAAGTCTTTCTGAGAAGTGCGGATGGTGACTGATCCGAATACGAGGAGTGCTGTGAAAGCCCCAAGGAGTGGGAAACACGCCCAGAAGACATAATTTCGTTGTCTCTTGATAATCGCAGTGACTGTCAAAGGTAACGGAGGAAGTAGAAGACTTATGGCCACAGCAAAAACTGCGTAACCCGGCCTTTGATCAAACGGCCATGGGCCTGCGGTGTCTGTCCGTTTCAGCTCATAAAAGCTTGTGAAGACAATTTCGACTACGGAAAATATCTGTAAATGACCCAGCATATAGTATGACATCTAAATGAGGCTTAATAAAGTTTGTATGTCATAAGTGAGAGTTTACAAAGACAGCAGTAGCGATGAGAATAGCAAAGAAGCTAAAACATGTACATCCTTTAAAGCTTTTCTTCATCCTCTAAGGCTTTTGATTAGATTACAGTGAATTTAGCAAAGCAGTTTCCCAACTGCGACATACTGTGAATTTCTTGTGTAATTGGGTGAGAAGAAGGGGACACGAAGAAGTAGTGTCGCCAAAGTGGATGCCGTAGGCATTGTTACTCGCATAAAGTTGCCAAGCATCCGTGTCTCCCAAAGACTAAAGACTGTGAAGTCTAAAGTGAAGTCTAAAATGACTGAATTCTGAAGTCTGAATTGTCTACCCTCGTCTGCTGTGTATGATTTATGCTTATTCATCAAAAATTCCGAGTTGTGTGGCTTTTCATGCGCCCCATTTCACCCTATCGGTTGTCGGTGGCTGTTTTTTGCATTGAGTATCGGGTGTATGGAAAAGTATAGAGGATTTGACAGAACCTATATAATGTATATATACGGAAGGGTAAGAAGGAGGTCTGTTGTGGAGGAAGGGATAATAATGAATTAATGGGAGAGAACCCGGGTATTCCACACATATCCATCGGTTGGGGAGATGAAGCCACCCTAAAAAGTGTGTAGTCTACTCTCTCCCGTCCCAGACAAGCATCTTTCACTCCGAGAGTATTATTATTTGTTCCATATAGGCTCGCAAACAGCATCCGGTCTCTTGAAACGGTATTTACTTTTGGTTGTTGGTAGAGAAGGCTACTGGGCTACTGGAAACTGTTCTTAATTCTGAGAGTCACTGGAAGTCATTTCATCATTGGGAGACTCGCACTTTTAGAATAAAATAGGAAAGAGATTTATACAAGAAACTGTAAGGATTTCACGGTTGTTGGTTCATCATAAAGTTGAAGGAAGAGGAATATTTTTTACTCTCATTCATTTTTACAGCTTAGAGGATTCTTGTAATCCTTTGAGAGTTGGTTTCTTCCCTAGAACATATAAATAGGCTAATAGACATGAAGACTTTTTAAGCTTAGAAGAAGGCACACTTCGTGGGATATTTCGTTCTGCTCAGTCTACTACACTACTGCATAGGGTGACAGGCTGTGTAATAACAAGTGTATATAGAGTTTTAGAGAGCTTTTTACACTTTAAAATTATTGCAGAGATTCAGTATTCAGAAGAATTGGGTGGGCCTGCCAAGAAGTACAGAATAGTAGAGGGTAATCGAGCGTTGTGAAATATTGCGAGAGCTTTTTTGACACTGCCATAAGAAAGAATTAAGTCTTAGTGTGTTTAATAGTTAGTATGGTATTATAAAGACAAGGGATTTGTTTGAAGAGTTTGTTTAGTGAGGAGTTAAGAAGGATTAAGGATTCAGGTGGTTCTATGGAGAGTTGTGGATAAGTGAGAGATTGGAGAAAGTCATGTCGAGTGGCCGACCGATTAAGTGTGTGGTTGTGGGGGATGGAACTGTGGGGAAAACTTGTATGCTCATCTCGTACACAACAGACTCTTTCCCAGGGGAATACGTGCCTACAGTGTATGTCACTTTAAATTGTACTTTTTATGAATGAGTCATGGTGAGTGATTAGTCATTTAATGTGAAATGGGTGGGTTCTTGCAGATTTGATAATTATTCTGCTCCGATGGTTGTTGATGGGATTCCAGTAAGTCTTGGCTTGTGGGATACTGCAGGTGAGATTCATTGAGATGATTTGTATTGGAATTGGAAGTATTAATGGGATTGGGATTTATGTGTGAACAGGCCAAGAAGACTATGACAGACTTAGACCGCTGAGTTACCCCCAAGTATGTTGCAGCTAATTGAATGAGTTTTTGATGGATTATGGATATCTGTTAAGGAGTGTAACTAATTAATATTGGTTCTGTGTTTGTAATTTCAGACGGATGTGTTTCTAGTTTGCTTTTCTATAGTGAGTCCTTCGTCTTATGAAAATGTGACTTCCAAATGGTACCCTGAAATTAAGCATCATTGCCCTGATGCTCCTATATTGCTCATCGGTATGAGTTTGGGATTATTTATGCAACTGAAGGAGAAGTGTTTAAGCGTGCGTTTTAATGTACACAGGTACGAAATTGGACCTTAGGGAAGACAAGGAGACGCTGCAACAGTTAAGTGAACAAGGAATGAGTCCCATTAAACGGGAACAAGGTCAGCGATTAGCAAATAAAATTCGAGCAGTTAAATATCTCGAGTGTTCGGCTCTTACTCAACGAGGGCTTCGTCAGGTACGGTGATCAATTAAGTTGAACAGAAGATACTATTTAGGTAATATTCTATCGGTGGGATGTAAAATATTAATGGTAATTTGTTTCTAAAGGTATTCGACGAAGCAGTTCGTTCTGTGCTTAGACCTGAACCCTTAAGGAGGAGGCAAAGTAACTGCATAATGCTTTGAGTCATGGGAAACTTCTTGGATCGATAGTCAACCAATTTTCAACTTTCCAAACTGGAGAAATAATAATTTCTACGGGAAATCTTCTTATGTAGTTCGTTGTGAAAGGGATAGCCGAGCCATTTAAGCAACTGATGCTTTCACCAAATTTTTAGATGTTTTTACGAGTGAATTGTTTTATTATTCGCCTCCCACCGTTCTGATTTTTAATTTCGTCGTTTTCAGCTAGTCATTCTTTGATGTTTTCATACTCATTCACTGTTCATGAGTCTGGTCAACTCTATTCTGCGGATATGTTTGCATTTTTAATCCACAGGACACTTTACATGACACTTTCTGATCTTCAAGTAAAACGCTGTTTTAATTCTAATGAATCTCAAATATTGTGGATATACATTAAGGCACGAATACTTTATGTATCAAAGTATCAATGAATTTTGAGTGATTTTGCAATAAAGTTTCAATATGACTTTGTGGGAGTTGTGTTAATTGAAAAATAATCACAAGGAAGGCGTGCGGGTTAATGTATTTTGGTAATCCATCTTTTATTCACTTACAAACCGGTCTAAACTGGTAGTGTGGATTAGGTTTACTGACAATAGTAGGTGAGTTCGGAAAGGGATGATTTACTGATAAGCAAAATAAATCAGGATAGACAATGGAAGTTAATAACAAAATGTTTAGCAGCAAACAAGAAGTCAGTTAATTCGTATTACATTTTGTAATAATATTGTAACTTGTAACCGTTTTACTACAGCTACTCGACATTTCTTAAGCAAAGCTATTATTAGCAATTAACTGTTAGTTTTCAAGATCAGTGTAAGAATTATTAGTAAAAAATTGCAAACCACGAACTATATTTTTACTTATGCATATTCAGACCTTTTGTTTCTTTCTTGTGTATCAATTACTTCTACCAAGCTGCTGTCTCACATTGATTCTTCGGGTTAAACCATTTGAGATATTAAATAATTATTTGTACAACTGAAGTAATTGACAAGTAACTTTAATTATTAGGTAAACAATTATTGAATATTTCACATCAACAAGGAATCATTGAATCGTCAAAAGTTAGTCTTTTCCTTTCTTTGTATTGTGTTAATGAGAAATGAGTTATTTGCGAATGAACAATATAACCAACTTAATTAATCCGAGACTAGTTAAAAACTTGAAATTAAGTTACACTTAGGATTGAACGGTATGAGTGAATGATGAAAGAAGGAGAAAGTCCTTCCTAAACTTTCCATCTCTTATGGATTGCGGGTACAAAAAGTTTTATAAATTAGTGCTACAACAAGACACGCCTAATTTGGTATCTATCTAACTACGTTCGTACTGCGTCGTGTGTATTACGACAAGCGTTTACGTATGAAATTAATCAAGATCTTACAATACATATTAGCATACATTCTAACATCAGGACACACCATACTAAACTTACACGGTAAACTTATTTTGACTCGTCAAATATTTCTTTTTACAATAATACACATGGGAGCATTCGCACGCAGCCTCTTGTTTCCTAACTTCCTTTCTAATGAGCATTATTTCAAGTTCCTTGGAACTCTGTACCAATTAAACAAAAATTAAGTCAATCAATTGAATAAAAATAAAGGCCACAATGAAGAACGTTTTGGTAAAAAAAACACAACTCAAACTTAACAGTTTGTTTGGCGAGGTGGGAATCATTATGTAACATAAACAACGAAGGAATACAGTAGAAGTGGAAGAGTATCATCCCAGCAAAATGGTGCAAATGAGGATTCAAATGTTATAAGCTAACAGTAGTTGTAATTAGGATGCGGAAGGAGGGCGGGGAAGAGCTCGCACGAGGTATAGTTTCTCCCCTCGTTGGTTGGTGTAAATCGGAGCGCGTTGATAGTGCTCGACCAGTTGGTCCAGGCTGATGAATTTTCTTTGGCCAATACACAATTGACCATTTTCTACGTGGACTCTAAAATGCTTGTTTCTTCCAGGAGCTTTTAGAGATACAGAGAAGTCTCCTGCCTGTAAAATATAATCCGTATGTATGTTAACTCCTAAGTTCCACAATTTAACTGCAGCGTGATTAACTAAATAACTTGACATACATTTGTTTCTGAATCTCTAATGAGAAAATCGCCGTCAAGTCCACGATCATTGAGGAGCTGGTCACACTGAGAACGGGAAATGCTTCCAAAGTACCAGTTTTTGGAAAGGAGATAAGCGCGATCGTGAATAGGTCCACTGCGACTGTTGTGATGGCCATTGGTACTACTTCCCCCGTTGGCAGCAGCGTCCCTCAATGGTTGCGTGAGGAACTCGCTCAGTTCTTGTAAATAATTTCTAGGAACAAGTCCAACTTGTCCATTCGATTTTCTTGCCTTGAACCACTCAGGATCTGAAGCTGGTCTGTCTACAATTTCTAAACGGTCTCCTTTTTCAAAGCTGAGCTCTTGATCGTTCTAATCGAAACAACAACAAAACTCGTAAATTCATAGTGCAGAAGTTTCACAGCATTAAAATCGTAGAAAAGTAAACCTACCTGAGCCGTGAAGTTGTAGAGAGCTACCATAATATCCAGCACATTTTCAGCCATGGCATATGTATGCAACGTCTCATCTTCAACTTCTTCTTGTGTATAATTAGAAGGGAACCATCCAATATGATTTCCATACTGGCCTTTCCACCACCCATCATTCGACTTCTCTAGAATGAGAATCCTGGAGCCTTTGATCAAGGCCAGTTCGTCCATTTGCTGGGCTTGATAAGCATATTTGACAAGAGCAGTGCCAATAGCTTCCTGAGGATCTAAAGGTCTTGCTTTAAAAGAGGTTCCATTGTTTCCTCCATTATTATATCCGTGTGAAGGAGATATATGGTTGGCAGGTGGGACTTCAATGGATCTTGAAGGAGAGTTTGGCAACGTTTTGGAACCCGTCGTACCCTTTTTGACCTTCTTCTTAATGGAATCAAAGATGGAAGGTTTTTCTCGCTTGACATAGTTCGAGGGTACATATCCAGCCTGACCTCGGGCGCTCTGTACTCGCCACCAGTGTTTTGAGTCATCCAGAAGTAAATACTTTTCGTTTTTTCTAAGGTCTAGCTCCTGAGCTCCTTGAGCTGTGTAATCGTACTTTGCCACGACATAGCAAAACTCCTCCATCGATCCACCGCCGCGGCTCCCTAGAATTTCCACAAAATAAAATAATAGCAATTCACACAACTTGGTCTACACAACTTTAACCAATAACCATTCCAACATTCCATTTCAAGAACACTCAGAGATTGGAATATCAAACTGAATTAAAATGTCACAAGACTCACAAATATATTTCCACTACCACATTTCCACAATACAATAAATAACCATTCGGAAGAACTTATTGACTACCTTCATCATCATATTCAGATCCATAATCTGCAACTAACATTTTACTCCTTCCTACAATCTGTTAATAATAAATTACTCTCTACCATGCAAATGTATTAAAACCGGTTCAGCATTCAACAATTACAAATTACAAACCACACTTAATACTTAATGTTTAACTAAACACTAGTGAGACCACACACCACAAGCAAAACCAATTTAAGTAAACTTTACACAAGAAGCAATAATACTGTTCACACACGCGGAGTACAAAAACCACAAGAAACAAATCAAAAAGTAACACCTCGTCGGTAATAAAGAGAAGAATCGCATTCTCGTTAAACTAATTCGCACAGACGAAGGACAGGCAGACACACAATTAAGTGACAAACTGTTTTTGTCTTACCAATTTTCAAGCTAGCCATTTAAAAACACACACAAACACTCTCAAGGACCCTGTCACCCTTTCTCTCTCTCTCTCCTACACAATTAACAAACACCACCCAATCGTATTAATTAAGTATTATTGGTGTGAAAATCAATTATTATTCCCTTGTAGTTCTTTAAACAGAGAATAAGTAAGGTTCTCATTCACAAGGAATTAACTTAAACGAGGACGACGGCACCCGGTGGTGGTGGTGATGAGATAATCAATTTTAGTGAACTCACCACCGAAGAATGTAAACAAACACTCTGCTAGACGCTTGAGTGATTAAGTTTAATTGTAAATGTAGAAGTGTGCAGGGAAATTATTTTTAGGTGCAGTCTCTATTATTACAAAAGATCTCTCTATTGTTTTTGGAACTTGGGAATTCACACACATGCGGTTTGGGTTTTGAAAGAAGGTTTTTTAAAGTGATGGGAGACTTACCTATGGCGTTGGTTGTGTGTGAAAAGGTGGAAAAGGGCTTATCGAGTGGGTGGTGGTGGTGGTGGAAGAGTATAAAACAAGAATTAGAGAGATGATGGGAGATGGGACAGAAGTGTGTGAGGGTGAAACTGTTTTAGGATGAAGGAGGAATGTGAGCTTAGTTGGCGCACGAGTAGTTTAGTTTAGGGAGTGTTCAGCACTCTGTGGATTCATATGAAAAATATGAAATTTACTGGAAGAATGCTTCTAAAACTGTAAGAAGTAGTTTGTAGGTTTTCTTGGGAAGCTTGGACAATGTACAAGTTAATCTTGGGTCATTAATTTCTGACGAGGTTGGCGTTAAGTAAAGATTGTGGCGTTTTAGTCGACTCCCAAATACCGTTGAATCTTCTTGACGAAGTTGTCGGCGGCCAAGCTTTCTCTGGTGTATACGCCGTGGACTTCCTTGGCTGTGGTGAACAGCTCGGCCATCTTTTCCTGGAAATATGGCGAGAAACAGGGAATGGTAGATGAGTTTCAAGTTACCCCAAAATAATGTACAGGTATAGATTCACTTACGGTATCTCCACTGTAGATCAACTCGACCAATTGAGAGCGGAAAGGTTCCCAAGCTGCCGTCAAGTCTTCGTCTTGGTTGATGCCGTAGCTTTCTTGGATCTCTGTTAGGGATACTCCGATTTTTATTTTGGGGAGGCCAAGTGATGGTGGGGCACCTTCTCCGTCCCATTCTTCTGGGTAGTCGTCGGTCAACTCAGCCGCTGCGCCTTCTTCTTGGGGTTCTGTAGTGTCATCGTCGTCCTCTTCTTCTACTTGTTCTACTAATATCTTTACTGACGGTTCTACTTCATGCTGTTCTTCTTCCCCTTCTGCAACAAGAGCCTCAGACGCAGTCATGCCTAAATTACAGGGGAGCAGTAAGAGGTGAGTAGTTTATGAAATGAAACTGAACATAAGTTTTATGGGAAACGAGTATCGTACCATTCTTAGGGACGAATCTAGCATGGCCTGGATATGTCTTGAAGATTTTTCCAGAGTCGTTAGTTTCGAATGGTTCTGTGAGGACGATTGGATGCAGATTAATGTCTTGACCTTGAGACATGCTTTCATCAAACTTGGCGAGGCGTTTCAGAACTCGGTTGACTCTAAAGAAGTGTTGAGAATATTGAGAATGTGGAAACACAAAGGTTACTGAAGAAACTGGGAGTCTTACCGGAATACTGGGTGTTTGTGGAGGTCCTTCATATCATCTCCTGGTTCCATTAATCCTTCTATTGCCAAATGTCTTGACCTGTTTCGTTCATTCTTCTTCCTAAGTTTTGTACGCTTAAGCCATGCATCATGTTCTTCCTCCTCGAGACGCTCCAGCAAACCGATCATGAACTTGTGATCTGTGAGTCTAACTCGGTCGGATCCCATGAGACGCTCAAGTCTTACTACCACTCTTCCTGGGCCTTCAAGTCTAGAGTATCATGAAGTATTTTTATTATTGTTTAAGCTACCCTACATGTGGATTTTAAAAGGAGAATGCCTTACTTGAATACAACTTCTTTCTGGAAGGCTTCGAGGGTGGGAAGCTTTACACGGATTTTGTTCGGACCTCGACTTTTATGGGACGATATTCGTTTCTTCTTGGAGGCATCTTTCTTGTCTCCTGAAGGTGGGCCTGGTGGCGGAGGCTGCGACATGATTAAAATTAATTTTGAAACCCTTGAAACTGTACAAAACTTAGGAACATGTAATAATGAGCAGCAATCGTTGTGAATTCATTTACAGGTCCAGGCTCCTTTGTACTTCAACTTTTCCAGCAAATGAAAGCGGAGTATCCCAAGCAACTTTTCTGAGGAGCAAGAAGAGTGTCAGTAGTTCAGCAGGTCAGTCATGGGAAATCCAAGCTTGTCTTACATGAATGCGTGAGATTGAAGGTTAGTCAGCAGTGTACGCTTCCTTTCCGATCTTTCCTTATGGCTAAAGAAGGAAGGGCGACTGAGCAAGGCTGAGTGAGTCACAAACGAGTCGCCATCTTCACCTCACCTTACCCCACCTGCCCATAGGGTTCTCTTCTGTAAAACAACAATCGGGATTTATCTTCTGTATAACTTATTCATGCACTTTCTAAACTACTTTTTGGAATATTATTATTAAACCTTTCCAACTAAAAGTAAAAGCGTGTCCCAGTCACAGGGGACAATTTGCGAATCTACACGATGTCATTCGAAGATGCGTTTAACATAAGAAGAAGCAGCAAGAATTTAAGTTCATTCATGAATTTTATTACAGCATTTTAATCACTGAGTAAAAGTTAATAAGTAATCACTAGCAAACTACACGGTTAACGGTACCTTGTGTAGCTTATCTTGAAGTAATGACAATCTTCACATCACTCATGTTCGTCTATTTGATTAATAATAGGGGTATGTGTTTGTGTACAATGCGGGAGAATTGTAATAATAATTTTACGAATTCAATAGGCAGTTCCTAATAAACAATGTGGAACACCGTTAATAATCTAAACCTATTTCCATTAAACTATTTAAGGTATTACCAATAAAGGAGTGGACAAATAAGTTACAACTGGTCCAAAACTATGAATATTACCTACAACATAACTTTTCTTCCCTCCACAGATATTTGGACTGCTCTTTGAGTCTTTGACTGTTTTTTCTTTTCCGCAAAGTTTCGAATGTGCTTATCCAATCGCGAAGTTTGCTTGCTCTTAGTCTGTAAAATAGAAGTATCCCGTATTTTAGGCAAAACGCATTGACAATTTCGACCAACTGACTCAGCCATGAAGTATAAGTGAAGTACCTTGCTCATCTCTGTCTCACTGTTCCATTTGGGCCTAACGACATAGTCCTTGGTAGAAGGCATTGGAACTCTAGCTCGAGGAACCCACCCTTCTTCTCCAGGACGCATGCCTCTGTAATATTGCAAAAAATCCGGTAAGTTTGATTCATGATACGAAAATGTTAACAAACGGACTTGTTCTTGCTGGAGCCAGATCCTCCCATTTCGTCTCCAATAGCACTTTTCCGCGAAGTTGTGGGTTCATCTGAGTTCTTCTTGGTTTTGGGCATTTGTTCCAAATCACGCTGCTCTCGTTCTTCTTTTGACAAAGCTTTGAAATCAGTAGATAAGTTAAAAATTGGGCGTGCCCATTGATTGATCAGTCTTCCAGCCAGTCGCTTGTTGTCTTTGATTTCCTTGGGGTGCTTGTAGAGATACATCACTGCTTTTCCGATCCCACTTTGTTTTAATAATCCCTGGTCCATCGTGGGAAACTGCAGAATGCACAGTCAAAACAAGATGCAAAGTATGATTATAAAAACCTTTTCGGAAAGTTTGCATAAATAAATTGTTACATTACCTCTGTCAACAATTTCAATATGCTTTCACGGATACGTAGAGCGGGCAAGCTACGGTCTGGCATAGGTGCCAACCAGTCAGTGAGAATAGACAGGACATTGTGCTCCAAGAACGCCATTTGTAAATCGTGTTTCTTCAGCTGCGATAATACACTGGGAAGCATGGAAATTTTCTTGGTAGCAGGTTTTCCTTCTTTGTTCAAGTCTCGATCGTCCTATCGTATTAATAACAAACCAAAATCTTAAACATTGAATGTATACGTTGTTTTCACAGGTCCAATTGGAATAAAATTACCTCAGCAGCATTTCTCATCTCTCCTAACAATTGAGCAATCAAATCATCGTTGTCGTTAATTATGTCAATGTCTTTACGCTTCTTCCGGCGAGACATATCTTCTTTCCTTTTGGCCAGCATCAAGTCAAAATCATAAACCAAATCGTGGTCTCGATTTTCTCGTGAAGTATCTTCAGGACCTGAATCTTCTGAATCGGAGACTTCGGGAAGTACAGCTTTTGGAGGAGCTTCACCCTCTCCTGCCTCCTCTTTCTCTTCGCCCGGTTTTATTGCAATCTTGTTCACACTGGTTTGGGAAGCATCAGAGTTTCTGGATGAAGCAGATCCAGAACGAATTCTTTTCCTAGGGTTTTTCGCAGACCCAGGTCCTTCATCACCACTTGCTGCAGAACTAGCAGAGTTTCTGGATGAAGCAGATCCGGAACGAATTCTTCTTCTTCGATTTTTTGCAGACACTTCATCGCCACTTGCTGCAGATCCAGCAGAATTTCTGGATGAAGCAGATCCGGAACGAATTCTCCTCCGACGCTTTTTTGCAGACACTTCATCGCCACTTGCTGCAGAACCAACAGAGTTTCTGGATGAAGCAGATCCTAAGCGAATTCTTCTCCTCCGATTTTTTGCCGGCGCTTCATCGCCACTTGCTGCAGAACCAGCAGAGTTTCTGGATGAAGCAGACCCGGATCGACTTCTC
>JAQGAB010001750.1:0-14704 GCA_034696565.1 Isotomurus graminis
TTTAAGCAATCTTGCTGACTTGTACAGGGATCAAGGCAAATACGAAGAAGCGGAGCCTATGCACAAAAGGGCTTTGAGGATGAGGGAAAAAGCACTCGGAGAAGACCATCCGGATGTCGCAACCTCTTTAAGCAATCTTGCTGGGTTGTACAAGGATCAAGGCAAATACGAAGATGTGGAGCCAATGTACAAATGGGCTTTGAGAAATAGGGAAAAAATATTTGGAGAAAACCATCCTGACGTAGCGAGCTCTTTAAACAACCTTGCAAGTTTGTACAAGATTCAAGGCAAATATAAAGCTGCGGAGTCTTTGTTCAGTAGGGCTTTGAAAATTAGAGAAAAAGCACTTGGAGAAGACCATAAAGATGTGGCAACTTCACTGAATAATCTTGCTAATTTGTACAAACATCAAGGAAAATACGACGATGCGAGGCCCTTGCACAAGAGGGCTTTGAAGTTAAGAGAAAAAGCACTTGGAGAATACCATCCTGATGTGGCAATCTCACTGAATAATCTTGCTGATTTGTACAGGGATCAAAGGAAATACGAAGATGCGGAGCCCATGTACAAGAGAGCTATGAAGATCAGTGAAAAAGCACTTGGAGAATACCATCCAGATGTGGCAACCTCACTAAATAATCTTGCTGACTTGTACAGGGATCAAGGAAAATACGAAGATGCGGAGTCTATGTACAAAAGGGCTCTGAAGATACGAGAAAACGCACTTGGACAATACCATCCAGATATGGCAACCTCACTTAATAATCTTGCTGACTTGTACAGGGATCAATTAAAATACGAAGATGCGGAGTCTATGTACAAGAGTGCTTTAAAGATAAGAGAAAATGCACTTGGAGAATACCATCCAGATGTGGCAACCTCACTGAATAATCTTGCTGACTTGTACAAGGATCAAGGAAAATACGAAGATGCGGAGCCTATGTACAAGAGGGCTTTGAAGATAAGAGAAAACGCACTTGGAGAACACCATCCTGATTTGGCAACCTCACTGAATAATCTTGCCGATTTGTACAGGGATCAAGGAAAGTACGAAGATGCGGAGCCTGTGTACAAGATGTCCTTAAAGATTTGGGTAACAGCCTATGGAGAAGATCATCCTGGTGTAACAAGATGTTTGAATAATCTTGCTGGGTTGTACAAGCTTCAAGGTAAATACGATGATGCGGAGCCTATGTACAAGAGGGCTTTGCAAATAACGGAAAAATCACTTGGAGAATACCATCCTGATGTGGCAACCTCGCTAAATAATCTTGCTGGGTTGTACAAGGATCAAGGCAAATACGAAGATGCGGAGCCTGTGTACAAGATGGCTTTAAGGATTAGGGAAAAAATACTTGGAGAATACCATCCCCATGTGGCAAGCTCTTTAAACAATCTTGCGCTGTTATATCACAATGTAGGGAATTATGTAGACGCGGAGGCTATGTACAAGAAGGCTTTGAATATTCGTGAGAAAACACTAGGGAAATACCATCCTGATGTAGCAACTCCTTTGAACAATCTTGCAGTGTTGTACAGGGATCAAGGCAAATATGTAGATGCGGAGCCTATGTACAAGAGGGCTTTGGGTATTCGTGAGAAAACACTTGGGGAGAACCATCCTGGTGTAGCAACTCCTTTGAACAATCTTGCTGTGTTGTACAAGGATCAACAAAAATATGATGCTGCGGAGCATATGTACAAAAGGGCTTTGAAGATTAGGGAAAAATCACTTGGAGACAACCACCCTGACGTGGCTAGTTCCTTGAACAATCTTGCGGGGTTGTACATGGATCAATGTAAATACGCGGTTGCGGAGCCAATGTACAAAAAGGCTTTGAAGATAATGGAAAAAGCACTTGGAGAAGACCATCCTGAAATAGCAAACTCCTTGAACAATCTTGCTCTGTTGTACAACGATCAAAGCAAGTACAATGATGCGGAGCGTTTGTACAAGAGGGTTTTGAAGATGAGGCAAAAAACCCTTGGAGAAGACCATCCTGATGTGGCAAGCTCACTGAATAATCTTGCTGTTTTGTACAAACATCAAGGGAAATACGAAGATGCTGAGCACATGTACAAGAAGGCTCTGAAGATAAGGGAAAAAGCATTTGGAGAATACCATCCTGATGTGGCAAGTTCATTGAACAACCTTGCTGATTTATACAACGATCAAGGAAAATACGAAGATGCGAAGCCTATGCACAAGAGGGCTTTGAAGATTAGAAAAAAGGCTAAAAAGGTTATAACTAATCCGTAATCTTATTAGTTTACAAACCTTCTGAGGTGTACCGATTTTAAGGTAAATATAAAGAAGAATAGATTTCAATTTAAAACTTGTTTGAAAGTTTGAGAGAAATCGTTTTGAAATTACAATCAGTTTGTTGCTTCTTTGTTAATTAATCTTTTTTGGTCGTTCCTGGTTGAAAGAAAATTCTAAAATGCGGAATTTGTGTTTGTGTGTGAATGAGAATTCAAACGAAACGTTTTATAGCTAAGCGCTAAGATCTTTACGCAAGCAGCATTTTATCTTTAATTTCAGCTTTATCGTAATAATCCGAATCGATAAAACTCGAGGGCGAAATTAAGACGTTTAGGCCAAATATTCTCCCCATTATGCTCTTCTGCAATAAGTAGTCAGGTGGTTCAAGCATAACATGGAGAGTTCGCCCTGGCGGTGTTCCTCTCACTTAATAAAACGAGCGAATATTTTAGTTCATCATGGAAGCTAATATTACCTAGCGTATCAATAATTATTTTATGGCCAATAAAATTGAATTTGTACACGATGTCGTTTATAGGTTACAAAAGTGTATTGTACTTTAACTGAACAATTAAACGAAAATTTGAGAATGCCCTATCTGTTTTGTACTCACTGTACATTCCTCAATGTATCCTTCCAGTATTAATTATTGTGAGGCTACCTCAACCTGCGGTTGAGTGTCTTCCACATCCCCAGAAGTCTTTTACTTCACCATTGTTCCGACAATCAGTCTAAGAGGATCTCATACTTACATCGTAAACGCTCTCCGACGTCAAACTTGGGAATGGTATTTTGGGAGATGAGGACAGTAGCAGCGATAATGAAGATTAAAAAAAATTCAAAGTGCAAAAAATGCTTGAAGCTTGATTAGGTTGAGAACGTCTTATGTTTATCATCGAAAGCAAACTCAAGAGACAGTTGCGTGTATTATTTAAATTACCAGCTGTTTTAATAAGTTGTATTATTAAACTGTGTTGAAGAATTTTAACAATTCAACCATCTACTAGATGTGTGTTATGTCTTCATTTCTGTTTTTTAATTTCTTTCGTGTTCCTTTTTTTCAATATACGAATCAATTTAATGTCTCACACGGACAGACAGAAATTAAAGTAAGTGTGAAATTAGAAAAATAGTGTGTATGTGTATAGCCATTGGTAGAAATTAGAGTCTGTGAATTTTATTTGATGAGGTCCTCTTTAAGTTAGTGACATCCTCTTTAACTCCAACACTTTAATTAATTAATTAATGTAGTAATTGATGAGCAGCTGTAATTTTGTTTATATATTTAAGTAGCCTAATGTATGCCCTTTAAGTGTGTAAAGTTTCGAAAAGATCCCATCATAGGTTGTGAAACTGGAGTATTTCGAAAATTGTCTCTTTTGAGGAGAGAATTCTCAACTTGCCCCGAAATGTGTAAATTAGTGATATAAATCGCTAGGTGAGAATGGATTATGTAACTAATAGTTATTTAAATTATGATTTGATGACAATGTAATTTCTGTGAAAATCTGGTCATTATTCTCTGATTCGTGGAGCGAGCAACATCTCCGAAAGTTCTCTCTCAATAAAAGTTTTCAAAGTCAATTTCTCTGGACTTGTCATTTTTAGTAATATTTCTCTGGACTTAGAAATAATTTGCATTATCTCATCCAGTACTTAGATTTTTATGAAGCAGCAGTTGAGGCTTTAGCTGGTAGCTTTTGTAACTCAACAGTAAGTATGACTGTAGATGATGAAATTATTCAATGAAACATTTCCGCGACAATGACCTGAGTATGTCGGAGTGAAAATATAGTGAAATTGGGACGTTTTAATGGCTATGAAATTTCACAGGAGCTAAAGAATTTTTCCCGTTCTTTCACTTCGGTGAAAAAATTCACCTTAGTACTACGCTTTAAACCTTTTCTTAAATTATGCCTACTATTTATCATATCATACGTATCATCATTGACCATTGTACACACTCTTGGTCACAGCGTTTCCGTTCGAAAGAAACTTCTCACCCTGAGCTAATCTGGATCCGGGGACAGAAACTCCCTTACAGCATTGTAGAGTTAACCGCGCTCATTTCAACGTACCACAACAATAGTTTTACAGGTTCCGGGTATAATAGCTTGTCTTTTCAATTTATTGTCCCTATGAATTGTATCAATAAAGTGTTTAATCATCTATCCAGGTTTGGTAATTTTAGCTCGAAATTTTCGAACTGTTGCGAGCTCCTTCATTATTATTTTCATAATCTTGCAGTAAAGTGTAAGTTTATTTTCAATGTCGTCCGACATAGCTAATGACAACCAAGCGGCTATATTAATAACATTCTGCTGTACTTTAATGTACATGTTCTTAAATTTCTTGTTACTTGGATTGCTACTTTTCTTTTATAATCGTGTTCAATTTTTAGCCCAGTCAATTTGGGCTTATAGGATCTCGTGTGGCGTCCTACCGTCCGTTGCCTATTTCCAAATTAGCGATTTAATAACTCCTACAATTTTCATTGGATCAAGCACCAATTTGGCACACTACTAGAAAACGCGATTATGATTGTACACCTTGAGTTTAGTGATTGTCACATGCTTAACTTACTCAATCGTAGTGCTTAAGTGTCAAAGAAATTGTCAAAATTATGGACAGCAGAGGCCAAACGGGGCTGGACTGCTCTCCACAACTTTCACAGTCACAAGATATTAACATTTAGAGAAACTTTGGTCTTCGTATAGAAGGTCGAAAGCAATGCAGCAGAGTGCTTAAATCGGGGTTTAATGGGAAAACAATTATATTGCTGTAGAATACACGACTTTCAAAATTCTAAATAGCCGACCACATTGCGTGCTAGAGACACTTAATTTGGGACTAATTTAACTGTAAGGGTTCTGTACCTTAAACAATCAGAAATTGCAAAATTGACTGGGCTAAAACAAGCTGTTTGGTAGGTTTTATGATAGAGAAAAGAATGTCCTGATCGCCTATAGACGATCCTAGAATTCCTTATTTTTAGCCCAGTCGATTTGGGCTTATAGGATTACCTGGGGCGTCTTGCCATCCGAAGCTTATTTCCAACTTTGGGATTGAATATCCTATGATAATTTAATGAGTGGAGCAATAAGGCGAAGAAACGGACTCAGCTTGACTTATGAACTGGAACTAAGAGAATGATCACAGGTTGGATTATTTAATATAACACGCATGATTGTTACAGGAATTATGGTTGTAGATCCAAAATCTAGCCTGGGGGTAATCGTTTAAGTTATGAAGTACATTCAGGAGATTAAGTAAGTGTCTTAAGTCCCCAATTTGCTGGGCTCTAACCAATGATAACGACCATATTGTTCTCACGTTGAAAATTGAAACTCGAGGGCCAAATCCAATTGATTAAAAGTCTAGAGACTTCCTTGAAGCCATCAAAACATTTATTCATTTTAATAGCGAAAGTATTAGTGACACCTAATGGCAGAGAGGTCGGGATCGCCCAAAAGGCGTTTATTCAATTAGAAGGAAATAAAAAAAGCTGTCTCCTTGTTCTGTCGCAGCCTTCGGAGTTACAGAAACCTTCCACTAACTCCCATTAGCATCAGCTGACTCCCCGGAGATGAAAGGTTTGAGTACTTTCGTCGTGTGAAAGTGTAAGAAGGCCTTCTAAACGTAACGTGTGGAATAAATACACGTTGAGAATCCAAAAGATCGTACAAATTGTCAGAGGCATTCTTAATGAAGTATTTAGAAAATCCTTCAGAGACTTTATCCAACTGAAGTTTATGGGAATTATAATACTGTCAGCATTCCTACTTTGGGTGGTCAAAATGGCTTCGACGCTCTGTGTCCTCAGACATCCAGCACTTTCTCAATGCGATCAAACTGAGTCTATTGTCCCTGCAGACATTTAAAATGCCTCTTAGTTCTTTGGAGACATAAACCTTCATTTGTGTGTATGTTTGTAGTGTTTGGAGGCCCCTCTTACGGAGAGCTCCGCCAAGGCCTGGTGAGTGGCCTATTGCAGAAACTCCATACTCTCTACAAGCTGGTTAAGATTTGGGTACTGTGCATTATCTCTATATGGCAATCACCTGCCATAGATAAGCAAACCAGGGTAAGCCAGGATCGTGGAGCACTGCCCAGTCATACCTACCAGGATCACTCTTCTACACGAGTGTGGCGTGATGAACTGTTTTTTAATCAACAGCACCCCTGACACATCCAGCAATTACCCTATCAGCTATACGTTAATTTAGCCACTACTGTTACCGAGCCTCTATATAGAGAGAGGCCCAGCACATTCCCGTTCTCGCTTGAGCCCAGGGATTAAACCGCTGGACCAAGGAGCCGTGGCAACACACCTTCATTCAACTATACATCATGTCTTCCATTTCGAGTGCAAGTTCATGATTGAAGATCAGAGTAGTTGTACAAGTGTTCAGGAGAAGTCAGTCATTCGAAGCAACCAGAAAACACGAATTCTTTGTTGATATGTGAATAGGGGCAAAGCCATAAAACAAGTCTGAGGAGTCTACTCATTCCCATTTGAAACTTCATCCTACACACTTCATCCCCAGCCCACCTCTAACTCCTCACGGTGCCTTTGGTTGTTGAGTTTAACGAGACAGACAGAAGCATTATTCATAAAGTTGTAGAGGTTTTGACGACATCTGGAAATATTGGGACAGACAATGCCTCAGGAAGGACCGGGAATGGGATCGGAGATCTACAGAACATAAAAGCTAAGAGTTTGAATGCATAGAAGGACTTGAAGCAGCTTACTTATTGAGAACTTTATACCGGTATCCTGGGTCACAGTTGAGTCATTGGAGAAGGGGGAAAAGTAGCTTGAATTCAATTTATTGACATAAATAGGAAGAAAACCCGAGCAACACACATACCAGTTTAGTACAGAAACCAGAATTAGCAATAAAGATACATTCAATTAATGTACACAAAATAAGGTACCAATTAATTTAAATGTAGTTAAATATCTAAACATATGGTTACTTTTTAGTGCCCAAAAATGTATGGTATCTGTAGATAGTATGTACTGTGTGTGTATATATTATTTTTCTTATTTTTGGTATAGAAATGTTTCTACGGATTTAGTAGAAACTTTGTACAAAAAAACCTCCTCCAATTTCATACAAAATCAAATGCGCCACTTTGACACCAGAATGTTGGCGCGGAATCAGTACAGATGACTCGTAAATGTCTGGCACCCAATCAATACAAACAACCCTTACACAGAAAAATATGTGCAAACAACGTGCAATTTCAATGTGCGCATATATTATAACTTATATATCATAAATAAAGACTAGCCATAGTTTAACCGCCAGTTTGCATCTGGTATTCGGCGTGAACAGACTTGCAGGATCAAAATGTCCAGTTCTATTGACAATTCAAATTTTACTGTCATTCATTGACTAAAGAGTAAAAGACTACGCGGGAGATTGGAGAAAGCGGCTCCTTAGTTAATGGTTGGTGTCGAACTCTCTCGTAGTACTGTGATTCGTCAAAATCACTCTCTCCAAGGTTTTCTATTGGATGGTTGCAGCTCTCTCCTGCCTCAGAATTAACATGCGGCGCGTAGTCTTTTACTCTTTAGTCAATGACTGTCATTTACTTTATTGACGACAACTCAGTGGAAGTCATACCCTCAAAATGGATCTTGAGTAGCAGTTCTTGCAAATTCCCAGAAGTACTTCCTAAAGGATTTGCAAAGCAGCTCAAGGACGCCTCGATCGACCCTGGAGAGGAGTGGAAGACATTTAAGATCCGTTGTATCGATTCCCACGGTAAGCTTGGGGGTATTTTCTAGTTTAACGACTAACTAAATCCTACTGTGTGTTTGTAGATTTGTTTGAAAGAGCCAAACTGAAAGCTCAAAAGTTTGTCAAGTGCATTGAGATAGAAAGCAGTGAGCCAGAAGGAACTCCACAAAGACGTGGTCGCAGAGCACCAGTTCCAAATCACGACGTCCGTGCAGCACCCGATACGCCATTCATTTTGGGTAAAAAGACTGTATTTATCTTATCCAAATTAACAATACTGACTCAACCATCCCATTTTAGAAACACCACAAGTGCCAAGTAATAATAAACCCGGAAGCAAGTCCCACAGAACCGAATTAGTTACTGGACGCCGAAGGACAGGAAGTTCATGTCCTAGTTACCATTATAGCTGATCAGCGAACAGAAGAGCTCTTGAATGAATTCAGAAGTAAGTTTTTAAATACCAGTAGTAGAAATAAAGCCGTAATTTGGAATAAATTATAAACTAAAGTATAACTATAAGTTTCCAGGAAATCTGTCTCAAAAATCAAGCGACATTGCTCACAGAGGTCCGTGATTTAAAGTCTCTCCTTAAAACATTGAAAAGTGAAAAAAAAGAGCATGTACAACCCGGAATTTCGTGGCCACTGAAGACACCTGAGGAGTTTCAAGCTGCTGAAACACTATTGGAAGATTTAAAAATTCGTCAAGGAGAGGTAAAGCTTAAAAATGAATTAATATGTAGAAGGATGCAGCTGACTCATGTATTTCTGTGTACAGGTTGTTTTTCTTTCGAAATTGGGAAGTTTGCACTCATCTAAATCCAAAATAATTTACGACCCATTGAAGGTGATGATAAATCAAAAACTTTCTCTCCAAGTGAGGTTCACCAGCAACAGTGGAAAAATCCCTTTTGGAAACACTCGGATGTGTAGTGTTATCAAAGGTTTGTAAATGTGTTTTATTCAAATTATAAGTTAAAAGTTCTTTGAAGTATGTTTGGATAACCAATTTGATATTGGATTTGTAGAAGCTGTCAAAATTGAACATACTGCGAAACAACTCGGGAAGGCTGAACGACTTGAAACGGTTCGGAAGTCCCGTCAACAGGCGAAAGTTCATCGCAAACGGCTCCTTTTCTTCGCCTGCCTCCTCGTCGTTAATAAAGTGCTGATTGTTGGTTCCTCCTTCGGAGTTCGTATCAAGGATCTCCAAGCGATTGAGATTCCTCAACGTTTCTTGAACCGCGGGGGATGACAGAACGGTTCGGAGGTCGGTGCGTGCCGATTTGGAGATGGAACAACGCGGGAGTCGAGTTGAAGGCGGTGGTCAACAGACGCGCAGCTGTTGGCATTATTTATCTTCCGCGGCGGCGCTCCAAGGCACACAAACCGCGCGGACTTGAGGACACGTGGGAGGTCGTCCACAATGTCCGAAGATTCCGTCACGTCGATTCGCACACCGCGCCATGAATATTCCATCTTCTGCAGTGTTGACATCTGAGCATTCTTGTCCGTGACGGCCAACACTGCCCCCTGCGCGAAGCGTTGTGTCCTGCGAATCGCTTGGAGGAACTGAGGATTAACTTCAGACGCTGCTTTCATGTTTTGACATTTTCTGCTGCTGCAATTGATTATTCATTATTTTCATTCCAAATGTGTCGATGAGCGTTGTACATTTGGGCGCGTGACTTAATGTGTCGTCGTTTATTGCTCAACTTGCTTAAGTCATGGGAGGGTCATTCGGGGTCAAGCGAGTTCATCAATTCCTTCCGTTGACCTCTACGTCCGTTTCAGGTGCAGAAGGGAGTGGAACTGGGATTTCGGATGCTATGTGAGGTCAATGTGGACCACCAAACCACTCCCCCAATTATGGAAGAGACGATGAGGAGTGACGACCTTTGACCCCTTTGGTGAAAAGGGAGGAGGTCGGGGGGAGAGATCTGCCTAACCGAACCTCACGTCCGCCGTTTAAACTTCCATGGTCATTATTTCCAAGCCACGCCCACGTTTACCTCCGCTTCTTCATACAGCGCTGTATGGAGAAGGTCTAGAAATAATGTGAAAGGTCACAGGTGTCCTTGTGGAAGGGACCAGAAGGACAATGCAGGCCGCAGGGAGAATGTTTCAACTTGCATCATTCACGATGTGTTCTTCTTCCCCAGGACCCTCTGGACGCGTTCATGTGTAACGCGCGCACACATTTGCTCTTGAAAGCGCTGGCGAGAACTCGCGTGGATGACAAAAAGCTCACCGAAGGCTCAAAGGAAATGAGGCCTTCTCACGTTGCCCCATTCACAGCGTCGTTTAGAAGTCGGGAGAAGACTTGGATACGAAGAAGGATGGGAGCAAGGATGTGATTAGTGACCTTTGACCCTGTTGAATCTGACGGGGAGGTCACAGTAGCGAGACCTGTGCAGCCCATTAACTGGTTTACCTGTTGCAGTCTATCACCGTCTGCAATCCCGCAACACACGTTCTCCCGCAGCCGCCCTGTTTATAGCCACGCCCCATTTGGCATCTTATCTCCGTGGATCGCTGTGTGAAGAGGGTTGAGGAATCACGTAAAGGTCCATCTGCCAATCTGGAAGGGACTAGAAGGACACTGGAGGGAAGCAGGAGAACGTTTCAAGTTGCCTCATTCGCCATGTTAGGATTGTGGACATAACTTGAGTGCAATGAAACGTTCTTGGAGACAACATTCCGTCCATCTCCAGATCGGCACTCAGTTCCTCCTCCTCGACCTCCGAACCGTTCTGTCGTCCCCCGCGGTCCAAGAAACGTTGAGGAATCTTAATCGGCTGGGGATCCTCCAGAAGACGGAATACGAAGGGCAGGCATTTCTGAAGAATGAGCAAAAGAATCCGTTTGACAGGAACTTCGCCGTTTTGACGGAGCTTCCCAACCGCCTCAAGGCTTTCGACCTCCCCAAAATGTTTCCAGCGCCTTGGATGAAAGACAGCGCCGACCAATCTGTGCTTCGACTCCTGCGGAACAACAGAACGACGCTGGAAGAATTAAGTATCCTCGGGAGAGTCTGGAGGCTCCAAGAACTCGGGACATTAACGTTTCCGGTGTTGAAGACTCTCAGCGCGAATGTCGACAAAACGGAGGAGGAGAGAACGCTGGCAAAGTTCTTGGAGAACCAACGGTCACTGGAGGAGTTGACGGTGAAGTTGGATTTCCATGAATGCCTCATGCCTTCACTTCGAGGCCGCTGTCTGGAACTCAGGAAACTGGACGTGACTACCGAGTTTTTCGGTGGAGACGTGGAGGTTCTTGGGCTCCATGAAGCGTCTCAAGGAGTTCCGGTTTAAGATTTTGGAGATCGCGACACTCAGAAATGGGTGGAGACTTCTCGCGTTCCTCCCGAAGAATCAGCTGGAGCGTTTAAGTCTCGAAGGCATTTCCACGGAAAGTTATGGATTCTGGAATGCGGGTGGAGAGGAGGAGGTGGAGTTTGGGGTCAAGACGAGGCTGCTCCAGGGATTCCGGTGCTTAAGAACGTTAAGCTTCCTGGGAAGTCGGGACGCGGTGGACGATCAGCTGATGCAATGGATCCTTAAGGAGTTCGTGTCGCTGGAGGAGTTGGAGTTGAGCGACTGCGACGATTTGTCAAACGCTGGACTGTCTGGAGACACGAGCGCAGAGTGGGGCAGGAACGCTTCTCTCTCCGACCTCCGTGGTGAGTTACTTTCGACCTCTGACCTTTCTGTTATCTGAAGAGGACTTGTGTCTGTAGGTTTGGAGACGTTGAAGATCGTGAGGTGTGGTGGAGTGACCCCCACCGGAGTTCTGGCGTCGTGTGTGCAGCTTCCCTTCCTCAGAAGTCTGGATTACTCGCCCCCCTACAAAGTAACAATCCAGAGATTAAACGATCAAAGTGGGTGTGGCGGCGCTTAAGTCGGTGGGGTGTTTGTTTTAGGTGCGGGAGTCGGTGGTGTTGGCGTTGGCTGGACAGAATCCGCGGCTGGAGAAGTTAGGTGTGAATTTAGAAGGAGACTTGGCGATTCTGCAGGCGAAGGTGCGGGAGGCGAATCCGCGAGTGGAGTTGGTGGCGACGGCACCGCGCGGTTAGTTGACCGCACTAGAGGACTTTAATCGCTTCTTATTGTTCTGTTCGAGACGTTGTAATAAAAGTGTAAGCGTCTGTGTAACCGTTGAGTCTCGCCACTTGAAGTCCTTTGACGTCGCTGTGTTCATTTCCACCGTGGCAGGCGTGGCCGCTGTGGAAGGGAATGGAGAAGCCACTTGGTGTGTACCGCGGGAGACGATTTGGAATGTTGACTCGTCGGGTGTTCTGAGGAGAAGTGGGAGGGAGGGTGCGCGTCGGGGAAGTCCAGTTCACTCACATGGGTGACGTCCTCGGCCCTTGCACTCACCCAAAGTGAAGGAGGTCAGAGGTCAAGAAGAGGAGGAAGGAGAATAGAATGTGAGTACCTTCGACAGAGGTGGCGTAATGGTCGACGTTCCCTACGCGTGGCTCTGAGAACAACATCCAAGTAGTTAATACCTTCCAGCTAAGGACACCTTGTTAGTATGTGGGAGGGGAGTGGAAGAGAGAAGCCAAGAATTGAGGAAGAGTAACGGCGGAGGAACGTTTGTGGAGACACGCGTCTGGAGGAGCGACGAGGGGGCAGAGTTGATTCCCTTCCACTCGAAGTATCGCCTCCGCCGTGGAGGTGAGTGGCGTGGTGGGGGTCTCGCGTTGCCCCCGGAGGAGGATCCGGGGTTTGAGTCGTTCTTCTGTGGTGAGGATAGGTGGGAGTGGTGGGGGTTGGGGAGGTCTGCGCAGTCGAAGGAGCGGGAAAGTCGTGCAATAGGTCTGCGTACCTCAGGGGCCGTAAGGCGTCCCCACCGTCGTCTTCCGCTTCTCGTTCCTTCACATCGACGCACGGAACGTCAACGGCTGAGTGGGGAAGTCTCTCCGGCTGACCTTCGCTGCAAGTCTTGTTGACCTCTGGCCTTTACTTGAGGACGATTTCAAGACGTTGAAGATCGTGAAATGTCGTAAAGTGACTTCGGAAGGAGTTGTGTCCTCTGCTGCAGAGGTTCCACTTTCAAGCAGACGAGGTTCGTTTGGGAGAAATAACTAAAGCGTCTGTTGCAGAAGGTTCCGGAGTCGGTGGCGCTTTAGGGATACTTCCGGGGGAGTTAATGCATCGTCGAGTGGATTCGGATTGGTCGACCTCTCCTCCTCCAGCGTTTGACCCTCAAAATGGGGAATTAAAGGTGAATGTCATTAACAAAGCCGTATTGGATTGGTTGGAGTGGTGAGCGGGGAACTCTCAGACGGAGTTGGCGGGACCCTCGGCCCATTCAAACCACAACAACAAAGGCAGCTGAGTTGGAAGTCCGTTCCGTGTGTCTTTTTGTTTCGAGTTGAGGAAAGTGAGGTCATGGAAGGCCAGAGGAGGTCAAAGGTCGCGCGAATGACGTCCATGGCTGAAGAAGACGAGTGGAAGGAACAGCGGAAGCGGATGACGACGAGATTTCAGGAGCAACGTCGTCGAGAAGAGAATCTCCGCGCTGTTCTGAACAACTACGTCGTAAGTTAACGTGTTTCGAAAAAGCCAGCTGAGTCGGCCCATTAAAGTGCCTCTTTAATTGTTTGTTGACGTCGCGTGTGATTTGCAGGTCTGTGAGAAGATTGCGTCGTTCTTAAGTCTCTCCGACATGAAAGCAGCGTCGGAAGTTAATCCACAGTTCCTCCAAGCGATGCGGGAGACAAGACGCTTCACTCACACGGCCGTGTTGGCGATCACCGACAAGAGACTTGAAGACATGAAGTCATTTATAAGGAAGACGGAGTACAAGTGGCGCGGTGTGAGAATAGACGTGACGGATCCTACGAACATTCTGGAAGACCTGCGGCGTGTCCTCAAGTCGGCAGAGTTTGTTTCGCTTGAAGGGCGTCCCTGGAGGATTGAGAATCGCGCGGTGAAGGATGCAGCGGCTGTGAGTCTCTTGACAGCAGTTCTCAGCTCCACTCCCAACCTGTCTCAGCTGAAAATCGACATTCGCTTTCTCTCATTGAAAGTCGGGAGCGTTTTGTCGTCCCCTGCGGTCCAACAGACGTTAAGGAACCTGAATCGCTTGGAGTTGGTACAGATGACAGAGGGCGAACGTCACTGGGAAGATGAGCTGCGGAGGAACTTCGGCTTGCTGACTGGACTTCCGAACCGTCTCAAGTGTTTCAAGCTGACCAAGTTGACTCCAACTGAAGACAAAAGCGTCGAGAGCCTACGCCGTCCGGTCCTTCAACTCCTGAAGAACAACAGAGCGACGTTGGAAGAGCTGGAACTCCATTTCATTGAATTTATTGTCTGGCGGATCCAGGAACTGCAGACGTTGGCCTTTCCATCGTTGAAGGCTTTAACTGCGTCTGTGAAATGGGATGGGAACTGGTGCAGTGGGATTAGGCTAGGAGAGTTCTTGAGGAACCAAAGGTCACTGGAAGAGTTGACGCTGACGTCGATTGGGCGTGTGCAGCCTGGAGACCCTCTTTTCACGGCGGTTAAGGAATGTTCCGTTCGACTCAGGAAACTCCACTTGAAGGCGTGGAGTTTCGAGCAATTGGATTGGAGCTTCTTGGCTTCAATGAATCGACTGAAGGACTTTCGGCTGAACATAGCGGGAAGTTTTAAAAACGGAAACAGACTTCTGGCTTCCCTCCCGAAGAATCAGCTGGA
>JAQGAB010001751.1:0-14703 GCA_034696565.1 Isotomurus graminis
ACCATTTGATCGTATCTTTCATTCCGATTTCCTCGACCCCCACCATTTGCCCCACTTTCTGAATTCACCTTCCCGTAAAACATTTCTCCAGCTATGTCCGCGAGAGTCGCGGTCACGTCGACAAGGAGTACCACTGCAATCTACAATGACGTAAAAGACGTAAAGGTCAACAGTTACACAAATACCAACAAAACGCTAGACATCAAAAGTATTGTGCGAGAATTACCCAACTGACGTGTCTATTTGGACGTGGACCACCGTCCGAGAATGCCAACCGGAAGTGTAGGCAGTGAGTGGAAATGACTATGACACAGATCAATACAAACAAATCTTCACTTTAATTTATGTCTTGGGTTCTTCAATGAAGAAAGTGTACTACTGAGGACGCGCCAACTTTGAAGTTACTGCCATAGAGTAACCGCGCGAAATTCAAAGGTGGATTTGAATTGTCAACGTTTTGTATCTGTGGAAGGATGGGACATAAAGTGAGGGCAGCGGGACTGATACAGGAAGACTAAACTAAGCGGGGGAGGAGGAGAAGGGAGAGCGGGAGTTTACGAGCCTTGGGACTGATAGTTTTCAGGGTCCTAGAAGAATTCCAGTATTTACTTCTTCAAGCCTCCGACGGAATCCACCACTGGACTCCTCCGAAAGGTAATAATTCAAGTGATCTGTATTTGTAAATAGTAAATAGCAATAACGAGACCAAAATATTTATTTTCGCAGGTCATGTGGATCCTGGAGAAGAAGAAGATGTGATGCGGACAGCGATAAGGGAGACAGAAGAGGAGTCCGGCCTTCCTTCATCCAGTTATGAAGTCCTCAAAGAATTCCCCATTACACTAGAGGTATGATTTTAATATGCTTAATCTTCATTAAAAGGAGATGCTTAATTACTTTTCATTTGGTACATAAAGTATCCAGCACGGGGGAAACCTAAGCGAGTTGACTACTGGCTAGCCTACCTGAACAACCCGGACACTCCTGTCAAGTTGTCTCACGAGCACCAAGATTTTAAATGGCTCAACGCTGCAGATGCAATACGGATGACACATGATAATATGACTGATATATGGCGCAACGCGGAGGCGTACTTGGCTAAACAGGACAAATACAAGAAGTGAAAATTAGTTGTTATAAATGCAACTGCCGTATTTCAGCTTCTGTGTTCCGTTCGAATTGAAATAAATAAAATAACCCAGTTTTCAGAAATGTGAGGAGAAAGCTTCGTGTTTTTATTCACAATTGAATAGTCCTAAAATCAGCAAGAATAGCAAATCGTAATTAATACCCTTTGTAAAGTCATTTCCAATCAACTGCAGCAATAATACTAGAACATTTTCCGTATAACCGCTTTACAACCCACTACCGAAATGATTCCTGGAATAACTACATCTACAATTCTACATGGCTTCACGTAATTAATTTAGTGTGAAAAATATCGACACTACGAACTAATTAAAAATTATTTTTGACGGTAGAATTTCGGCAGCAAAACAGTGAATATCGTTCAATATTATGCCCATGGATTATCTAAGAATATAAAATACTAGATAAGTTCTCATTACACATCACAATTGAGAAACAACAAGTTTTGTCCACTAATGCTAACAACGTGAGTTAACAAAGTAATCTTTACGTAGGTGACAGTGATTCTCTCGAGAATAAGTAAGGCCAAGAAACTAGCTTTGATGGCACAGCATAAATTCTATACAACAAGGAGTATTTTACTGTGATAGAACACTATAACAATATTATGTCTTGATAACTTTCTACCCTAATGATAGATAGATTCACAAGATGTGCACCATATGGGGAGAGTGAGAGGCGGTTTTTACTATACGAACAAGATGTTCGTACCAATTATTATAAATACTCTATGGACGTGATGATTAAGGATTGAAAGATACAATTTTAGACCTTGAAGACCTAAACAATTTGAGCTTCAGGAAATTGATGGAGATTGTAAGTTGATAACAAGTTCATAATGTGTGCAGTGTACTTCTTCTTCGTATCCATTGGAGGAATAACAGAACATGTTTATTATAAGTTGGCGATCATGGCTTGCTTAATATTCTTAGAGTAAGTTAATCTTTCTTCAGAGCTTCCTCCGCAGCTGTACAAAAAAGAGAAATATTTACTGTTAAGCACAGATTTTACTGGTTTTTCCTTGAACCTATCGAGGTGGCCTTTGTACCTTTGTTAACCAAGTTGGATGCAGCATCAGAGGCACGTCCCAAGAGGCTATCAACCTGTCCTTGGTGCTTCAGGAAAAGAGGTCGAACAATTCGATTGTAAATAATATTTGCTCCGTTAGTGGTAATAGGCATGAAGCACCAGATCAAGAAGACGCACTGGAATAATTCAGATAAAACCATCCTTGAGCTTATCTCCCTTTTAGTTTGACCAATACACACAAGAGAGATTACACACCTTAGCAAGCCAATACAGAGGGAACCAATTGAGAAGAATGTCAGAGAAGAATTCGACAACTGAGAAGAGGGCAAAGACAACCCAATACATGAGCCACTTTGTGTCATCGTTCTTTGGAGGAGACTCGATCGCTTTGACAGAAGCGTACGCTGGGTACCAGAATCCTATCGAGTTGCACAAAAGTTGTGCTCCATAACCGAAAATCAACCACAGCGCGAGGAATCCAATACCTCCTGCAATCACAAGGAATTCACAAATATTAATATGTGTACACTAGATACCATTTCACATTATTCACACAACATTTCAAGGTCTCGCAATTAAATAATCCACACATCTGCCAAAGCCAACAACTCCATTACCTTTGACCTTAATATCTGTAGTTTCCCATAGCTTGATAGCCTTATCTTTAAATTCAGCTAAATCCTGAGCCATTTTTAAGTTTCAAAAGCGAATAACCTAACGACCTACGAAATGTCTAAAGTCGTGAGTATCACAGACAGAAGCAGACGGAGTATAAAACTGATCCTACAAGATGCTAGAAGCCGGTAGAGGTTGTCAATGAGAACAAACTCTTTCTGTAAGGAGTCGTTTAATTATATCTCCGGCTAATTAGAGTCCCTATAGAAGAATGACTCCTGGCAGAACTTCAACAAACCCACAATATGGTATTGTCTAGTACATCGACAAGTAATTCAGTGGCATTCAAGATGATGGGAGAGATTCACACACTCCAATTGACTACGTAACAGGTCGAAGAGTAACCCTCACTGAACTGATCATGGCTTTAGAGAGTGTAACTTCTTTTACATCTCTCTCCTCGATAAACTTGCACCACACTCACCCAACACTAACCAAATCCACTTTTACCACTTCATATACATTACATAATACACAAAAAGTGGATCTACTTAATCGCAACAGCACCTTCAACATTTTCCCACTTGCAACGAACTTGACAGTGTAGTAGCACTAGCTAAATAAAAATGGATAAGCCACCACGGCTCGCACTCCAATAATTGACTCCAACCTCTAAATTCCCCATCCAAACTTCAAACTCCATCTCACAAATTATCCATTCTACCCTTAAGCAAACCTCCTAAACAGTTAATATTTATTCAAATCCCTTAAACAAACCTGTAGCAAGGTATAGCCGCTTAACCCCCGTCTTTTCCTCCGCCAAAGCCAAGATCTCCGTCACTTTGTTTTTCTCATGGAGAATCTTATCCAATTGGGCCAAATACGCGTTCACTTGAGCCGACATTTTCTAAAAAGAATTGACAAAATTCCAAGTATAAAATACTTAAGCAATTGAGCACATAAAGGCATTTACAGAAGAGGAACTCACGATTAAGTAGGGAGTGAAGAACAATTAAGTGGAGTAGATGATGATGATGACTGGAGGACGAGAAGAGGACGAATGAACGAACAACGGCGGTGGTGGTGGACTTGACTGCTGGACACACGGAGGAAGGAGAGAGACACTCGTTCCAGTCCATTCATTCCTTCCGTGCCATCTACACCAACTCTCCATATCCACACGTCTCCTTCTTCATCCCGTCTCTCTTGCATAATCAAATATTTTATACTCTTTTTGCTAATATTCTACAACCATGAACAGATTGCACACTCGTGGTTTTCATTTTTACTAGCCACAATGCACTTCAATATGCCACAGCCACAATGTGAAGATGACGAAGGCTTTACAGATATATGAATCATTGTAGACGTGTCAGACACGTTTGTCTGACTCATTCTTATCGCTGTGGGCTTAAGGCTAAAACTGATTATTTCATAATCTTAAGCACACGAGATGAACACGTGGTAATCCATTAGATCTGTCATAGTCATCCAATAAGATATTTAAAGCTGGAGATAAAGTAAATGCATGTTTTAAATGCTTCATCATGGTCACATATCACATATGAGTCTTTTAGAATTTCAAGGCTTCAATAAATAAGAATGACTTCATCAAATATCATATTGTTCCCAAATGTAGCAGAACTTTAATAGTACACTCATCCCCAAAAATACAATTATTAGTAACAAGAGAGTAATAATAATGAATGTTTACATCTTGTCGAGGTAAGATGTCAGGTCTGGAAGACCTTCCTTCAATCCCTTTCGCTTTCGCGTGTCCTAAACAAAATCAAGAAATTAGTTGCGTTCAAACATTCAAATTAAACCAATCGTAAAGATGATGTTTGAGTATATACCTGGACGACTTGGTATGGCTTGGTTCCTTGTTCCAACGGGTTTCCGGGGAAGACCTGCCAATGATCAAACACGCACTGTGGGAAAGCCTGTCCTCCGGTGTTACTTCTCAAATCAGCGGTGAAACCGAATGATTCATTCACAGGCAAATGTGCTCGTACAACGAACATGGGAGTTCCAGCAACCTAAATTACACAATCATTTTAACACCAAGCCATCAATATCGCTTAGAATTCAGTTATTAAATCGCTACCTGTTGTTCCTCAAAGACGACACCTCGACGACGATTGAGCACACCGTAGATACCACCGACAGCATTTTCTGGGCACTGAATCTCACAGAGATAGACTGGCTCCATCATTCTTGGTGAAGCAGTCAATTGGCAGGCGTACAGACAACGACGAGCAGTTGGGATGATCTGACCACCTCCACGATGAATAGCATCAGCGTGAAGTGTCACGTCATAAATGTTAAAGCGAATTCCTCGCATGTTCTCCTCAGACATCGCACCCTAATAAATCACGCAACACATTAATGTGAATCCCAATCATGGTTGTTTTTTTCGTTCAATTAATTAATGGTAAGTTTCGCCTAGCAGTTTTAATGAAAAATTATGTATGTATTCCCGTGAATATTGAAACAACCCATGACAAGAAATTGTTCCATAGCATAAGGGAAGTTATTATTCCTGATACCTTGCATTCACAACAATCGCTTAAGAAGCTACAGCTGGGAATGGGAGTAGCACCAGGAAGTTACTGAATTGTTTATCCTATTCTTTTGTAACACTGTCGCAATGTAAATTGATAATTACCTCTTTGGATGCCCACTGGAATCCAGCAACCACAGAGTCCTTGATTTCGTTCAAGTATTGCACTCCCTTAGTGCAATCCAGCAACAAGTTGGGTCCAGTACCGTCGGGACCGAAGCACCAGATCTTCCTGGCCTCAGTCACGTCGTATTCGTACTTGTCACTCAAATAACGGGCTCGGGTTTTGAAGTCATCTCGTGGGTTAACCTCACCCTAGAATTAAATACAGCAGCACACATTAATGATTATTTTAAACACTACTTTGATAATTTTAAAGTCTGTTGTAATGTAAAAAAATCAGATGGCCGTTCTTAAATCGACGTCACAATCAATCAGAACATTGAAGAACAATCATCATGTTGCCTAACTAAATGAACCTTGCATTTATTTTATGCAATAAGTTTAGGGACGTGCATACCTTGTCAATATCTTCTGCAAGTCCATCAGGCATGGGGCACGCCCTCATGAACAGACGATTGTGCTTGTTGGGAGACTTCGACAAGCATGTCTCAGTAGATTCATCTGAGACAGTTTCTCGGTACGACACAACGGGGTCGGATTTCTTGATTGGGATACAAGCATGATCTTCCTCCAAATCCTTCAAACAGATTTCCAAATGAAGCTCTCCAGCTCCAGCAATGATGTGCTCGCCAGACTCTTCAATGATACATTGAACCATAGGATCGGACTTGGCCAATCGCTTAAGTCCTTCAACCAACTTGGGTAAGTCAGCAGGATTCCTGGGCTCAACAGCAACTCGCACGACAGGTGACACACTGAACTTCATGACCTTCAGATTGTGCGCATCCTTGAATGTAGAGATAGTTCCGGTCTTAACGAGGAACTGATCGACACCGACAAGACCGCAAATGTTTCCAGAAGGAACATCCTCAATAGCCTCGACGTTACGTCCCATCATCAAAATAGTTCGCTGGATGGCTTTCTCCGCCAAATCTTCCTTCTTTCCTGGAACGTAGTTGGGACCCATGATTCTTGCCTTCATTCCGGTAGCAACCTTTCCTGAGAAGACACGGCCGAAAGCGTAGAATCGACCCTTGTCAGAGGTCGGTACCATCTTGGAAATGTACATCATAAGAGGACCATCGGGGTTGCAGGTCTAGAAAAAACAAATACAATAATATAATAACTAGAACGTTTTATTCCCACTGCCTCGTCTCTTCTTTCAGCAGTAAAAATCACGTCAGACAGCTTTAAAAATATTCCGCAGCTCCAACCAACTTCAGCACCTTCGGTGGGTTCAGCCCTTTCGGACTCCAAAGGTGGGAACATACATTTCCAAGAACTATAAGCTCTTTAGCATAATTAGTTCCGAAGTCAATTGGACTTAGACAAGAAAAGCGTGTTTCATCATTCAGTCAAGCTCCCTAATTTAAAAAAGTGTACGAGATAGCACGTGTTTTTACCTTGATAGCAACAGCTGCCTCATCATCAAGAGGTCCTTCGTACAACATCTCCATACGGTATTTCTGAGCAGTGACCGGAGATGGAAGATGGATGGCAATCATCTGCAACAAAGTTTCTCCAGCAGGCAACCATGTCCTCATCACGACCTTCAAAAGAGCTTTTCCATCCTTGTCCTTATCTTCAGGGAGCAACTTAATGCCGAGTTTCTCGAGGAGAGCAGTAGTTTGGTCTTTCTTGTAGTTCATGATGGAATCGAAGACCTTGTAGATAGGATCAAGCACGTACATGTTGAATGCTCGCTTGTTGTCGGATTCCTTATTCTTGGCCCACTTCTTGGTGGTAGGGTTGAAGAAAGAATCTCCCCAAAGCCGAGTCATGAGTTTGTTAACGTCGATCTTGAATTTATCGGCATACATCTCAGAGAACTGCTTGAGGGTGAAAGCCCATCCGTGCAGCCCGGATCCGAAACCAACAGATCCCTTGCTGGGGTCAACTCGAACTTCTCCCATGGGTCCTGAGTCATCATTGTAGGTGGCAATGATAACGTTGACATTTTCAACAATCCTCTGGAAAGTTTGATACAAATCTTCCTGTTCCAATTGCAATTCCAAAAGAGCACGGTCCATCTTGTTCATGAAGAGAACTGGCTTGATTCTCTCAGCAATGGCCTGTCGTAGCACTGTCTCGGTCTGCACGCAGACACCTACCACACAAGATTCCATATTCTAATTCTGTCTCAATAACTACCTCTTGCCTCTTACTGATCTCTTCCAATGAACCACATACCAGAAACGCAATCGACGACGACCAAAGCTCCGTCAGTAACTCGAAGAGCAGCAGTAACTTCAGAAGAGAAATCAACGTGTCCCGGAGAATCAATCAAGTTGATCAAAAATCCTTTGCAGGTAGGATCTCTCTGGTCTACGTGGGTGATAAAACACAAATCCCGATCTTCCAATTCGAAGTACATAGTAATAGCCCTGTCATAATAATAAGACTTAAGTTGTGTCCCACTGCAGCAGAGCCTACCTACAGTCTAAATTGAACAGTTACTCACGTGGACTTGATGGTAATGCACCGTTCCTGTTCGTCTTTCCGAGTGTCCGTAAACCTGGTCTCGCCGGCTTTGGATCCAGCAATAATACCGGCTTTGGAGACCAAAGAATCGGTGAGCGTCGACTTTCCGTGGTCGACGTGAGCAATGACGGACATGTTTCGGATGTTCCTCTTCTTGTCCATCATCGCCCGAATTTCGTCTACTGTGAAGTTCACCTACAAATCACAAACAGTCCAATTACTCAACAAGTCTACATACATCCATATTGTCTCATCTAACCATTTTCAATTTATTAGTATAAACTCAGATTAAAGTTCTTCTCTCGTCACAACAATTCAGAACAGGTCTGTGAAGAACAATCATCATCGAAAACTACCGACTATTATTAGCCAAGTAGGTGACGTAGGCCCTCCTCTTCTTCATGTCGCCCAACCGAGGTGAAAGGTGTTCACCAACATGCGCGTCACCCATTTTCTCCTGCCATGTGGCACTTTCAACTAACTCTAATCCACCCGCTCGCTAACTGGCCCACTAAACACTCAACAACGACAATCGCGTGATAACTAACACACTTCCCACATTGATAAGCTAAAAGCTATCTCTCCTTCACAAATACTGTTAAATCATCCAACATATTCTACATCTTTCTTTAACCTGAACTCACTAAAAAGGCTTTAATGAAACTATAATATTACGTATCTTCATTCCCTTTATAAATTAGCAGATGTTAAAATGAAATGCTCCCATTAATTAATTCATTAAAGGCCTTTGCCATTTAACGGGACTACAAAAAAACTGAAGGTCAACTAACCGCTATGGGCACTGACCGACCGGTCGGCATGACTTGCTCTTTGACACATCGGCCTACTTCCCTTAATCTACCATCCATTTTTTAACCCTACCATAATTAATCATTTAACCAAATCAGTTAAAAATTAACATTAAAATTCGCAACAGGAGTCAAGAGAGAGTTGAAGATGTCCATATGCCATGCTGCCTGACAGAAATGGCGTATGCCATGCCGCCCATACTGTGTCTTCCCTATCTCGGCCACGTTCAGCCACGGCGTGACATGAGGCAACTAAAACTCCATCCTCTTTGTCGAAAACTACTCTTAAACAACGTCGACCGGTCGACACCTTCACGTCCCACTTAATCCTCCACACTTCCCCAATAATATGAACAATTAACTTACCATTTTGACGTCTTAGTTATCGCACAGGTCTCGTAGCGGAAAAAAAGGTCTGGATTGAATAGTCCTCTGCTCTGCTCTGGTGGAGAGTACGAGTAGAAAGGACGGAGTAGAGTGGGCTGCAGACGGTCTTGCTTTATACGTCCCACCTATCACCATCACCCGCTATTCACCCTCTCATATTTTGTGTATTGTCCTTTAAGCAACAACTTACCAGGATTTTCTCACATGTTATATGGAGGCTTTCCCTCACCGTTGGGGAGGAGGGAGCTTCAAATCTCGTGCCGGGGCACAAACAAACTTGACGCACACAACGATTGTATACGAATTCACAAGCAACGTTGAGTGTCGTTTTTTGAATGGTTTCCCAACACTTGTGATTGTTTACATTTGTTTATGTGTGGGACTTAATCAAATTATTAACATTTAAGAATAGATTAAGCACAAGTCTACAGAGGGTAGTTTACGGGGAGGCTTAATTTTAGTACAGAGTATCCGGTTGTTTCGCTAGGCTTTAAACATGGTGAGTTTAATGATAGTTTTTGTTTTGTTTGTGTCTGCTGATTCAGAATGTTTTGTATGCGATGTGTTTATGATTGCAGTTGCCTTTGTCGCTGTTGAGGACGGCGCAGTACATGCCGATGGTGGGTCATTGTAGGAAATGCTGGTTTGATTGAAAGTGTAAAATATTGAAAAGTTGTTGCTTTGCTTTTAGCTAGTCGAGTTGAAAAATGGGGAAACTTACAACGGACATCTTCAGGCTTGTGATGGATGGATGAATATATGTTTAAGGGATGTTATCTGCACTTCCAGGGTACAAAATTGGAATTTTCGACTTTAAGGGGATGTATTACTGTTAAATTCCCAATGCTAATGCTAAATGTCATAACAGGATGGAGATAAGTTTTGGAGGATGCCGGAATGTTACATCAGAGGAACAAACATCAAATACCTCCGGATTCCTGATGAAGTGATTGATATGGTCAAGGAAGATGAGAATTCAGGAGGTGGTGGTCGAGGCAGAGGAAGGGACAATCGAGGCCGTGGTGGTGGTGGCCGAGGGCGTGGAGGAGGAGGACACCGAGGTATTTTTAACTTCCACAGAGACAAAGCGCTTAGTTGTGATCAAGGAATTATTGCTGAATGATTACTTTAGGTGGATTGACTGGGCGTCCTGGACTTGGATCTGGTTCAATGGGTGAGCAGCGCGGAGGCCGTGGCGGCGGTGGAGGAGGAAGAGGTGGTGGTGGGGGTGGTCGAGGAGGAAATAAGTACCCCAGGAATAATTGAAGACCGTCTCACTTCCTCACCTATTCACTAATTGTCAATTCCCTTAGCCCTATGTACGATCTTCAAGTGAGATTTGACGCTGTTTGACTTGACTGTAATTTACTGATAGACAGTTCTGCGATTAAATGTACAATTTGATTAACTTATTTTTCATGTCTATTCTCCAATAAGATAAATTAGTATGGAATTAATTATTACGAAAACTGAGCTTTGCTCTGGAAAACCTTAACCGTCATTATGTGCTTTATTATCTTATTATGATAGTTCAAAGGCATCACACATTCTCAACTTTTTGTCACATTTAAAAGCAACGAACATCCAACCGTTCGAGCAATCAGGTTGAAAAAAAACAGATAATAAATATTAATTAGTCTACAAATATTAGCCGTGACAAAATTAGCAAACTGACTGGCAGGGGGTTAAAAGTCGGTGTATTTCGTGCAGTTCATCTTCTGTTAAGACGATTCTCGTGGGCTTTTCAGTACTTTTTTCCCATCCTGGAAACTTCAGGGTTCCTATTTTGATAATTTCGTTCTCGATATCCTGAAGAAGACAATTGATGTATAATGTGTTTATAATCACAATCCTAACTACCAATTTGAAATGGTTTACTTAATTCAATTCATTTACCTTTCTGGAGCGTTCAGTTGGGAACGCAGCAAAGTCTCCTTTAACAACGTTTAGAGATTTTCTTTCTGCTTGCACCATGCTGATTTTGTGCTTTAGCTTAGACATTTTCTCAGCAATTTCACCTTTACGAGAGTCGTTGATACTCAGCAGATATTCTTTCCTAGCCGTCGATAAATTGGAGTCAAACGAGATCTTAAAGGAGTCGCACAGAATTGTCGTACAATCCTAATCAAACAAACTACTGTTAGGATCCTGAGCACCATTTTTAACTTGCTCACAAACTAATACTATATTGTAATAAGATAATCAAGCCGTACCAACTTCAGCTGACTCAACTCTCGTTCCATTTGTTTAACATTTTCATCAGTTTTTCGTGGAAGCTGCATTCATATGAAACATATTACATAGTTGCACCAACAGTTTGAATCTTATACGGATACGTGATTATAATCACCTGAATTTTAGGGAGTTTTCTCAAATCTTCAACTAGCTGTTGAGACTTCAATCTCCAATTCTGCCGTTGTAAATGCCGAGTGTACTCTATCAGCCCCTCAGATGACGTCCCATTATTAGATGGCATAAGTCCTAAAATAGGGTTGCCAGTGGGCATTGTTGGTGTCTGGTGCTGCGAGCCATGATGACTTGGCGTTTGGACGGGAGAAGATGCAGAAACGAGTTCACGGAAAAATCGATCTTTCGTGACGGATACCAACTTCTCCTTCAGCTCTCCACGCTCCATTTGTAACGACTCAATATCCGATTGGAAGTGCTCCAGTGTCGCTTCAAACTCACGCTCTTTTCTTTGAAGAAGAGTCTGCAGATCTTCAACTTTCCTCTGCAATTAGAATTATTTAATATAGCAAAAACAGCCTGTCACAAGCCGGGAACAAGTCTAGAATAAATAAATTCACTGGGAACTCTAGAATTTCCATGTATGATTAATTATAAGGATCCTGCATTCCAAAATGCCATATATTATTACCGCTAGTTTTTCTATTGTCATTTCGCTGTCCTTGGTTGCGTTGGACAGTTTCTTTTCCGCCAACTCCTTTCGGATACACGCTTCGCTAAGTTCTTCTTGTTTGGCTTTTAGTATTTTTCGTATTTCCTGTGTCATTAAGCATAACGTATGAGTAAACTCTGATTGATTGAGTCATGTTGCGCTTATATAACTTTTGTCGTCTAACCTTTAATGTTGCCTCTTTATCTTCTAACTGAATCTTTAAATTACGAGTTTGATCCATTTCCGTTTTCACAGTTTGAGCACGTATTGACAAAGGTGTTGGTGGCTTCATAAAAGCAAACGGTAAAAGCATTACATATTTACTAAATTCATGTTACGAGCATTAATAACAACTTACCTTTTCTTTGGCAAATACCGGAGCTTCACTCACAACTTGAGCTAAATCTGTCATAGTCATCAGTGCTGTAGTAAGCCATTCTTTCATGACTTCTTTAATACCACCAGCGCCTTCCACGTGTGTATCACATTTATCCATTGACGCTTGTAAGAACTCTTCCATCTTGCTACTGGTTAGGGCATCAGTTCCTACACAAGTAATTGTTCATGGTAGAAGTAAGCACAACATGCGTGATGATAGATCATTCCTCACCTGACATTCCAACATGTCGCACGGCTTGTTTGCAAGCTTCTTGTAATACTTTAACCACTTTTGACAGTGTAACTGAATCATTAAGCAACTGAGACTGCAACTTATTCGTAATAGGGGGTTGCTTCGGAGGATCTGGCAGATACCGACGAGTTCTCTTCGCCAGCTGTCTTAGAGATTCCCCAATAACTTTTATGTCTTGCAGCAATGTTGCGATATTTGCTTCTTTCTCATTTTTCTATCATTAACTCGTTATCATTAGAAAAAAAAAATTATATCATAGACTGCTGAAAGCTACATGAACTCATACCTTCAACAAGCCGATAAGTCTTGCGGCGTCTGTAATAATGCAGTCACTAGCTGTAGCTGAAGCTAAGCACATGTCCGACACCAGAATCGAAGGTTCAATCATTTCCTCCACCAAGTGCGCTGAATAGTAACTTTGGAACGAGCTTATGCACTTTTCCAGTCCGTCTGTTGGAATATTTTCGTCCAACTAAACACACATGAAGGAGTGAGTATTAAATTATGCAAAAAGTCCATACCGCTCTTTAAGCTACATTTAGACATTTTTTGCTACTTACTTGACTCTTCCTTAACAGTTCTAAGTAAAAGTCAACAGATTTTTCTTGAATCATCAAATCATTGTACAATACTCCTATTTTCAAGAAATTCTCAGGATTGCAAGTGTTCAGTGCTGAAGACCATCTATGGAGCTCACTGATGAGAGTGTACAGTAGGAAGCACAGCTGAGTTGAAAATGCAAACCTCTCTACCTCAGGAGATGTAGAAACTCCCTCAGAGCTGGGAATCCCATCTACAAAACCTGGTGGGGTAAGCTTCTCCCGAACTTGTCCCAATAAAAGTTCTGCTTTGCAAATCACTCTGGGTACGAGAAGTAGCACCAAAACTGCCTCATTATCTCCTGTAAACGTAAATTATATTGGACGGTTGGATTTTACCATGATTACGATTTTAATTAGTATGCTATAAATGCGGGAAGTTTTACCTCCGCGCTTCATAAATCCTTCCGGCATGAAGGAACTTAAATACGTCACATGTAACGCTGCCTCTTTCGCTTCAATACGTCTCAGTTCTAAATCGATAGCAGTTGTCTGAGCTTTCGTCTCAGCAAACACTTCCTGTAATTTACAATATTACATAATTTTAACATTAATTCTCTTGAATAATGTCACGTAAAATGTACCTTAAAGTTAAGAGCTTCGGCAAGACCCGGAATGCTCTTAGCTGACGCTTCTTCTAAGTTACTTCGTAATAAACTATTCTCATCTTGAAGCTTCTGAACAACTTCCCGGAATTTGATAATTGTTGAGTTCAAGTCACTTATGGTTTCAACCAATGCATCCCGTTCTCGCAAAACCTTTAACAAAGTGTAAAATTTCATTAAGGTTGATCACTAACAGATTTCTTGTTCGCTAGAAATTTTTATTACGTTTTGATGCAATATCTGAGCTTGTTGCAAGTCATCTCTCAGTTCCATTTCCAGTTCTTTGGCAGATTCCTGTAACTGATCGTTTATGTCCTGTAACGCTTCCAGGTCTGCAACTGCCTCAGTAAGCTGGCCCACTTTCTCTTCCAAGTTCAAATTCTTTTCTGTTAAATTTTCTACCATTTCTTCTGCACCTAACGCAGCCTCAGTTTGTTCTTGTAATTCAGATATCAATTCTTCCAACTCCAACACTTGGGTTTCAAATCGCTCTTTTGCTCTGCCAAGTTCTTTAACTTCGGACTTCAGTGTCTCAGCCTCTTTCACTGTTTTATGGTGCTGATGCTTATCGTGGGCTGCCGCGTCTCTCATTCTATCAAAATTCAAAGTGTGAATAAAAACAAAATAAATTAAAGTACAAGAATGGCTAAATCGTTTACAAGCTTTAACTTACTTTACAAGTCCCTCCTTCAGACGTGTATTTTCAGCTTGCAGCTGCTTCACTTGGAAGGAAGTCACCTCTCCTGAGTCTAAGTTTACTTTACCACTCATTTCATCTTTCAAGGCCTTTAACTCTGTAGTTAGCTGCTCCAC